>SRMA01025873.1:0-53586 GCA_007224835.1 Danionella cerebrum | reverse complement strand
AATCTACACTTCGGAAGTGTAGCGCATGATTTCAGATTATTTTATTCTCTTTCTGAGATGCCTTTTAACACAATAAAACTGCTCAAAATGATGCGCTGGCATCACATGATCTGTATTTTGACATGGCACTTTTTGACGGAATATTTGCTCTTTTTCCGGTTCTTGAGAACTATGGATCAATCTACACTTCGGAAGTGTAGCGCATGATTTCAGATTTTTTTATTCTCTTTCTGAGATGCCTTTTAACACAATAAAACTGCTCAAAATGATGCGCCTGCATCACATGATCTGTATTTTGACATGGCACTTTTTGACGGAATATTTGCTCTTTTTCCGGTTCTTGAGAACTATGGATCAATCTACACTTCGGAAGTGTAGCGCATGATTTCAGATTATTTTTATTCTCTTTCTGAGATGCCTTTTAACACAATAAAACTGCTCAAAATGATGCGCTGGCATCACATGATCTGTATTTTGACATGGCACTTTTTAACGGAATATTTGCTCGTTTTTCCGGTTCCTGAGAACTATGGATCAATCTACACTTCGGAAGTGTAGCGCATGATTTCAGATTATTTTACTCTCTTTCTGAGATGCCTTTTAACACAATAAAACTGCTCAAAATGATGCGCTGGCATCACATGATCTGTATTTTGACATGGCACTTTTTGACGGAATATTGCTCTTTTTCCGGTTCTTGAGAACTATGGATCAATCTACACTTCGGAAGTGTAGCGCATGATTTCAGATTATTTTATCCTCTTTCTGAGATGCCTTTTAACACAATAAAACTGCTCAAAATGATGTGCTGGCATCACATGATCTGTATTTAGACATGGCACTTTTTGACGGAATATTTGCTCTTTTTCCGGTTCTCGAGAACTATGGATCAATCTACACTTCGGAAGTGTAGCGCATGATTTCAGATTATTTTATTCTCTTTCTGAGATGCCTTTTAACACAAACTGCTCAAAATGATGCGCTGGCATCACATGATCTGTATTTTGACATGGCACTTTTTGACGGAATATTTGCTCTTTTTCCGGTTCTTGAGAACTATGGATCAATCTACAATTTGGAAGTTTAGCGCATGATTTCAGATTATTTTATTCTCTTTCTGAGATGCCTTTTAACACAATAAACTTGCTCAAAATGATGCGCTGGCATCACATGATCTGTATTTTGACATGGCACTTTTTGATGGAATATTTGCACTTTTTCCGGTTCTTGAGAACTATGGATCAATCTACACTTCGGAAGTGTAGCGCATGATTTCAGATTATTTATTCTCTTTCTGAGATGCCTTTTAACACAGTAAAACTGCTCAAAATGATGCGCTGGCATCACATGATCTGTATTTTGACATGGCACTTTTTGACGGAATATTTGCTCTTTTCTTGAGAACTATGGATCAATCTACACTTCGGAAGTGTAGCGCATGATTTCAGATTATTTTATTCTCTTTCTGAGATGCCTTTTAACACAATAAAACTGCTCAAAATGATGCGCTGGCATCACATGATCTGTATTTTGACATGGCACTTTTTGACGGAATATTTGCTCTTTTTCCGGTTCTTGAGAACTATGGATCAATCTACACTTCGGAAGTGTAGCGCATGATTTCAGATTATTTTATTCTCTTTCTGAGATGCCTTTTAACACAATAAAACTGCTCAAAATGATGCGCTGGCATCACATGATCTGTATTTTGACATGGCACTTTTTGACGGAATATTTGCTCTTTTTCCGGTTCTTGAGAACTATGGATCAATCTACACTTCGGAAGTGTAGCGCATGATTTCAGATTATTTTATTCTCTTTCTGAGATGCCTTTTAACACAATAAACTGCTCAAAATGATGCGCTGGCATCACATGATCTGTATTTTGACATGGCACTTTTTGACGGAATATTTGCTCTTTTTCCGGTTCTTGAGAACTATGGATCAATCTACACTTCGGAAGTGTAGCGCATGATTTCAGATTATTTTATTCTCTTTCTGAGATGCCTTTTAACACAATAAAACTGCTCAAAATGATGCGCTGGCATCACATGATCTGTATTTTGACATGGCACTTTTTGACGGAATATTTGCTCTTTTTCCGGTTCTTGAGAACTATGGATCAATCTACACTTCGGAAGTGTAGCGCATGATTTCAGATTATTTTATTCTCTTTCTGAGATGCCTTTTAACACAATAAAACTGCTCAAAATGATGCGCTGGCATCACATGATCTGTATTTTGACATGGCACTTTTTGACGGAATATTTGCTCTTTTTCCGGTTCTTGAGAACTATGGATCAATCTACACTTCGGAAGTGTAGCGCATGATTTCAGATTATTTTATTCTCTTTCTGAGATGCCTTTTAACACAATAAAACTGCTCAAAATGATGCGCTGGCATCACATGATCTGTATTTTGACATGGCACTTTTTGACGGAATATTTGCTCTTTTTCCGGTTCTTGAGAACTATGGATCAATCTACACTTCGGAAGTGTAGCGCATGATTTCAGATTATTTTATTCTCTTTCTGAGATGCCTTTTAACACAATAAAACTGCTCAAAATGATGCGCTGGCATCACATGATCTGTATTTTGACATGGCACTTTTTGACGGAATATTTGCTCTTTTTCCGGTTCTTGAGAACTATGGATCAATCTACACTTCGGAAGTGTAGCATGATTTCAGATTATTTTATTCTCTTTCTGAGATGCCTTTTAACACAATAAAACTGCTCAAAATGATGCGCTGGCATCACATGATCTGTATTTTGACATGGCACTTTTTAACGGAATATTTGCTCTTTTTCCGGTTCTTGAGAACTATGGATCAATCTACACTTCGGAAGTGTAGCGCATGATTTCAGATTATTTTATTCTCTTTCTGAGATGCCTTTTAACACAATAAAACTGCTCAAAATGATGCGCTGGCATCACATGATCTGTATTTTGACATGGCACTTTTTAACGGAATATTTGCTCTTTTTCCGGTTCTTGAGAACTATGGATCAATCTACACTTCGGAAGTGTAGCGCATGATTCAGATTATTTTATTCTCTTTCTGAGATGCCTTTTAACACAATAAAACTGCTCAAAATGATGCGCTGGCATCACATGATCTGTATTTTGACATGGCACTTTTTAACGGAATATTTGCTCTTTTTCCGGTTCTTGAGAACTATGGATCAATCTACACTTCGGAAGTGTAGCGCATGATTTCAGATTATTTTATTCTCTTTCTGAGATGCCTTTTAACACAATAAAACTGCTCAAAATGATGCGCTGGCATCACATGATCTGTATTTTGACATGGCACTTTTTGACGGAATATTTGCTCTTTTTCCGGTTCTTGAGAACTATGGATCAATCTACACTTCGGAAGTGTAGCGCATGATTTCAGATTATTTTATTCTCTTTCTGAGATGCCTTTTAACACAATAAAACTGCTCAAAATGATGCGCTGGCATCACATGATCTGTATTTTGACATGGCACTTTTTGACGGAATATTTGCTCTTTTTCCGGTTCTTGAGAACTATGGATCAATCTACACTTCGGAAGTGTAGCGCATGATTTCAGATTATTTTATTCTCTTTCTGAGATGCCTTTTAACACAATAAAACTGCTCAAAATGATGCGCTGGCATCACATGATCTGTATTTTGACATGGCACTTTTTGACGGAATATTTGCTCTTTTTCCGGTTCTTGAGAACTATGGATCAATCTACACTTCGGAAGTGTAGCGCATGATTTCAGATTATTTTATTCTCTTTCTGAGATGCCTTTTAACACAATAAAACTGCTCAAAATGATGCGCTGGCATCACATGATCTGTATTTTGACATGGCACTTTTTGACGGAATATTTGCTCTTTTTCCGGTTCTTGAGAACTAAGGATCAATCTACACTTCGGAAGTGTAGCGCATGATTTCAGATTATTTTATTCTCTTTCTGAGATGCCTTTTAACACAATAAAACTGCTCAAAATGATGCGCTGGCATCACATGATCTGTATTTTGACATGGCACTTTTTACGGAATATTTGCTCTTTTTCCGGTTCTTGAGAACTATGGATCAATCTACACTTCGGAAGTGTAGCGCATGATTTCAGATTATTTTATTCTCTTTCTGAGATGCCTTTTAACACAATAAAACTGCTCAAAATGATGCGCTGGCATCACATGATCTGTATTTTGACATGGCACTTTTTGACGGAATATTTGCTCTTTTTCCGGTTCTTGAGAACTATGGATCAATCTACACTTCGGAAGTGTAGCGCATGATTTCAGATTATTTTATTCTCTTTCTGAGATGCCTTTTAACACAATAAAACTGCTCAAAATGATGCGCTGGCATCACATGATCTGTATTTTGACATGGCACTTTTTGACGGAATATTTGCTCTTTTTCCGGTTCTTGAGAACTATGGATCAATCTACACTTCGGAAGTGTAGCGCATGATTTCAGATTATTTTATTCTCTTTCTGAGATGCCTTTTAACACAATAAAACTGCTCAAAATGATGCGCTGGCATCACATGATCTGTATTTTGACATGGCACTTTTTGACGGAATATTTGCTCTTTTTCCGGTTCTTGAGAACTATGGATCAATCTACACTTCGGAAGTGTAGCGCATGATTTCAGATTATTTTATTCTCTTTCTGAGATGCCTTTTAACACAATAAAACTGCTCAAAATGATGCGCTGGCATCACATGATCTGTATTTTGACATGGCACTTTTTGACGGAATATTTGCTCTTTTTCCGGTTCTTGAGAACTATGGATCAATCTACACTTCGGAAGTGTAGCGCATGATTTCAGATTATTTTATTCTCTTTCTGAGATGCCTTTTAACACAATAAAACTGCTCAAAATGATGCGCTGGCATCACATGATCTGTATTTTGACATGGCACTTTTTAACGGAATATTTGCTCTTTTTCCGGTTCTTGAGAACTATGGATCAATCTACAGCGGGTACGGCGCAGGACCCATCCTTGTGATGGCAGCCTGTGAAAGGAACAGTGGCACGCTCCTTCCCTCCGTAGTGCTAGGGTCTTCTCCTTGGGCAAGAGAGATTAACCCTTAAGCCTCCCTGTGGGGACCCGGGGTAGAATAGGTCCCTAGCACCCCCTTGCTGATCGTAAGAGGCGACAAATGGGGCAACTTGTTGGCCGTGAGTTGCGACTTGTGTCAGTGGAGGAAGAGATCCTGGTGCTTGAGGATTCTGGTATGCTGCGGCTACCTCTTATCCAACACATCACTTCGGCTCCTACTTCACTTAGACAAGAGGTTGGAAAGGCCCATTCCAATCAACCGGCTAGTCAGGACTTGCCCTGGAACAAATTTGGAAACACAACCAACCAAATAACTTTCATCCCTTCCAGAAGGCGCTGGCGTAGGGTCAATTGAGTAATATAAACGTTGTTTATATGCTCAAGTATATCATCACTGTATCCTTGATGTACATCCAGTGGATGTCCGTGGCTCTGTACATCCCCTAGTAGGGCTCCAAGGAGGGTGAGGAGCAGAGATGACGAACAAAAATACACTAAAACATGGCAAAAATCCACAACACCAAAAAACGATTATTGGATCAAGACTTAGAAACAGAATTCCCGACTGATTTTATCTTCTCATCTGAAAACGAAAACTGGCAAAGATTTATCCTGTTAGAATCCCTGACTGACGACATGCCCCTTACCAAACTGTCTCCGTTTGCTATTCATAAAGGAATCACAGGAATCGCAGGAACAGTAAAAGACATCAAAAAGCTGCGTTCAGGACAAATACTGGTAGAATGTGCTAGAAAAGCAAATTCAACAAATCTACTACAAACAACAACCTTGGCTGGAATTAATATTAAAACCTTCCCCCACCCTTCACTAAACAACTGCAAAGGTGTAATCCGTACCAGAGAACTCCATGATATGGATGAAGCCGAAATCACATCAGAATTACAACAACTAGGCGTTGTTGACGTCAAAAGAATGACAATTAAAAGGGATGGACAGATCATCAAAACAGGAACATACATTTTGACCTTCAACAGACCTCAACCACCAGAGAAAATTAAACTTGGATACCTAAGCGTCACTGTGGACATATTCATCCCAAACCCACTGAGATGCTTCAAATGCCAAAAATTTGGACATGGATCTACAGGATGCAAAAATAAAGCTACTTGCCAAAACTGTGGCGAAGACGAACATGACACAAACTGCACCAAAGCCCCTAAATGTAAAAACTGCCTCGGAGAGCATGCAGCTTCATCAAAAAATTGCCCCATCTGGCTCAAGGAAAAAGAAATACAAAAAATCAAACATACAAAGAAAGTAAGCTACCTTGAAGCTCGAAAAATAGTTGAAGGACTCCCTGCCTTCAACCTGAACAAAACCTACTCTGCTGCCCTCAAACCGAAGATGCAATCAACCAGTTGTCAAACAGAACTAACTTGGTTATCCAAAGACAAACCTCAAACCATAAGCAACACCAAAAATCCAATCTCCCAAAAAACCAAAAACATATCCATACAAACCATCAGACACAAGATACACAACTGGAACAAAGAGAATCAAAAGTAAAAAAGAAACCCCAAAGCACAATAATTCTTCAACCAAATCAAGACAAAAACCGATCCCAAAAAAACGACAACCCAAAAGATATTGAAATGACTGAGAACCAGAATAGTCGTAGCCGTAGTCACTCACCCAAATGTAAAAATAAAGGACCTGTACCTATCTTTCCCACCTGAAAAAAAATCAGCCACATAATACAGTGGAACTGCCGAGGATTAAAAACCAATTTTACAGAATTACAACACCTAACTGCTGCTTTTATGCCTCTTGCTTTTTGTATTCAGGAGACCCACCTATCTCCAAATGATAATTTGACTTTTAAAGGTTTTAAAGTTTTTAACAAATGCGGACCAAAACTACAACGGCCCTCCGGGGGATCAACCATTTTAGTTAAAAATGACATAATACACAGTCAAATTACACTGGATACCAAATTACAAGCAATTGCAGTACAACTTACTCTCCACAGAGCTATTACATTATGCTCAATTTATATCCCCCCACATGATGCAGTGATGCCTCAAGAACTGGACAAACTCATCTCACAATTACCAACACCATATATCCTTATGGGTGATTTTAACAGCCACAATACTTTATGGGGTGAAGACCGATGTGATGCCAAAGGAAGAAAAATAGAAGGCTTCATAGAAAACAATGATTTATGCCTACTGAACGACGGATCAAAAACATACCTTCATCCAGGTCATGGCACCTATACCGCTATAGACCTGACTATATGCAGTGCTGAACTTTTACTCGACTGTTCATGGAGAGTCTGGAACGATCTATGCGGGAGTGACCACTTTCCAATTGTAATAACATTTCCACATACTAAAATACAAACTAGACCCCCAAGGTGGCAACTCAAAAAAGCAAACTGGCTCACCTTTCAAACTATGTGTTACGAAAAACTCACTTCAACAAACCAAAGAAATCAGAACTCCATAGAATCCTTCACTCAGCAGTTAATTGCAATAGCAGAAGTAACAATCCCAAAGACATCAACAAAACCTCAACGAAAGACCAACCCATGGTTCAACGAACAATGCAAAAAAGCTATTGAAGCACGGAAAAGAGCCGAACGGATTTTTAATAAACACCCATCAACTGCAAACTTCATTAACTTCAAAATCTGCAGAGCTCAAGCTCGCAGAACCATAAATGAAGCAAAGAAACAAAGCTGGAACCAATTCGTCTCAAGCCTAACTCACTATTCATCCTCAAAGAAGATCTGGAATATGATTCGGAAAATGAAGGGAATGGAAAACGGATCAAATATACAACACATTAAAAGACAAGGAATACTTCAGACAATAGAGAAAGATATAGCGAATACACTAGCAGAAAACTTTGAAAAGAACTCGTCAATAGAAAACTGCCTCCCTGAATTTCAACTATTGCGAGCACAACAGGAATGCAAAGAACTGAACTTCTGCTCTGACAACAAGGAAACATATAATCAAATTTTTAAGATGGAGGAATTAAAAAACTCCTTAAAATGTTCTCATGACACAGCTATTGGTCCAGACAAAATTCATTATCAATTTTTAAAACACTTACCGCATAGCTCACTATGCCTTTTATTGGACAATTTTAACTTCGTCTGGACAACTGGCAAAATTCCAACTTCCTGGAAAGAAGCAACTATAATCCCCATACCTAAACCAGGAAAAGACCACACTGACCCAAACAACTACAGACCAATTGCACTAACCAGTTGCCTATGCAAAACTATGGAAAGGATGATAAATAACCGGCTTATCTGGATTTTGGAAACAAATAAACAATTAACGGACTATCAGTGCGGATTCAGACGTGGAAAGAGCACATTGGACCAACTAATCCGACTGGAAACCTATATCAGAGACGGATTCATCAAGAAAGAACATGTTGTTGCAGTCTTCTTTGATTTGGAAAAAGCGTATGACACAACCTGGCAATACGGAATTTTAAAAGACCTCCACCGAATGGGACTCAGAGGTAGACTCCCCAACCTCATTTCAAACTTCCTTACCAGTAGAAACTTCAAAGTCCAAGTAGGAAATACATTATCAAACTTACACAAACAAGAACTTGGAGTCCCTCAAGGCAGCATACTCTCCGTTACACTCTTCAATATTAAAATAAATAACATCGTGGAAATCATTGAACCAAACATATTCCGCAGCCTTTATGTGGACGATCTCTGCATCTGTTACAGAGGGAAAGATATGAACACAATAGAAAGAAAACTCCAGTTATGCATACACAAAATCAATCAATGGGCTACCGAAAATGGTTTCAAGTTCTCTAAAACAAAATCAGTCTGCACACACTTCTGTATCCAGAGGTCACTTCATCACGATCCAGAGCTCTTTATCAACGGAGAACGAATCCAAGTCGTCAAAGAAGTTAAGTTTTTAGGTCTCATATTGGACAATAAAATGAATTTTATCCCTCATTTTAAATATTTAAAAAACAAGTGTACGAAAACTATGAACATAATTAAAGTTTTAGCAAAAACCAAATGGGGAGCAGATTTTAATGTACTTTTACGCCTCTATAGAGTTCTCATTAGATCCCGGTTGGACTATGGGAGCATAATATATGATTCTGCCAGAAACTCATATAAACAAACACTCAACACAGTACACCATCAAGGACTACGACTCGCATTAGGAGCATTCAGAACATCACCTGTACAGAGTTTGTACACTGAAGCCAACGAACCCTCGCTCCAAAACAGACGACTAAAACTCTCATTACAATACGCTATTAAATTGAAAGCAAATAAGAACAACCCAGTTCACACTGCAGTTTTTAACCCCCAACTAGTGCAATTGTATGAGAGTAAACCAAAAACTATCAGACCTTTCGGACTACGCATTAAACCACACCTACAAAAACTAAACATAAACCTGGATATATTAAAACAAGTACATTTTTCCTCTCTGCCCCATTGGAGAATAAAGAGGCCCATAGTCAACATGGATTTGAGCCGCCAGAAGAAAGGGACAACCCATCCTAATGTATATAAGCAACAATATCTGGACATTAGAAACCAATATCCCCAACACCAACCTATTTTTACAGACGGTTCAAAAACAGAAAATGGAGTAGCAGCAGCAATGGTAACTGGAGAACAAAAATATGGAATCAGCCTACCTAAAGAGTGCACAATCTTCACAGCTGAAGCCCGTGCCTTACTCTTAGCACTGGAATACATAGAAAACGACCAACAAAACAAGTCCATCATCTTCACAGACTCCAAATCATGTCTCCAAGCTATGGAATCACCAAAAAACGATCATCCCCTGATTGATAGTATTTTGGCGAAAATCCATCAACTACAAAACCAGTCCTATCAAATCATCTTTTGCTGGATCCCAGGACATGCCGGACTTCCAGGGAACGAGCGAGCTGACGCAGCTGCTAAGAACGCCTTAGGACAAGCAGTGACCAAGTGCCAGATCCCTCCATCAGAGATGAGAACTTTTATTAATGAATACATCCAAAACAAGTGGCAAGAAGAATGGAATACACTCGAAAACAACAAATTACACGAAATCCAAACTGAAATCCCATATAGAATTTTAAGACATTTTAAGACTAGATTTGATCAAGTGGTTTTTACTAGATGTCGCATTGGACACTCAAGATTAACTCATGGTCATCTGCTCCAAGGAGAAAACCCTCCACAATGTCCATACTGCACAACTCCAATTACCATAAAACACATTTTACTGGACTGCCCTGCTTTTAATGACTCCAGAAGGCTTTTTTATGAAATGAACTCCCTAAAGGACATTTTTAATACAGTGACACCAGGAAAAATCTTAGAATTTTTATCGTGTATTAATATGAAATATCTTATCTAATTTATATAATCAATTGGATGTGGAACTTTGATTGTATAGCTGTTATCAAAATGTTTATGCCATGAAAATAGCCTTGGTTGCTGACATGGCACTAAATCAATAAATGAATGAATTTAACACAATAAAACTGCTCAAAATGATGCGCTGGCATCACATGATCTGTATTTGGACATGGCACTTTTTGACGGAATATTTGCTCTGTTTCCGGTGCTTGAGAACTAAGGATCAATGTACACTTCAGAAGTGGAGCGCATGATTTCAGATTATTTTATTCTCTTTCTGAGATGCCTTTTAACACAATAAAACTGCTCAAAATGATGCGCTGGCATCACATGATCTGTATTTTGACATGGCACTTTTTGACGGAATATTTGCTCTTTTTCCGGTTCTTGAGAACTATGGATCAATCTACACTTCGGAAGTGTAGCGCATGATTTCAGATGATTTTATTCTCTCTCTAAGATGCCTTTTAACACAATAAAACTGCTCAAAATGATGCGCTGGCATCACATGATCTGTATTTTGACATGGCACTTTATGACGGAATATTTGCTCTTTTTCCGGTTCTTGAGAACTATGGATCAATCTACACTTCGGAAGTGTAGCGCATGATTTCAGATTATTTTATTCTCTTTCTGAGATGCCTTTTAACACAATAAAACTGCTCAAAATGATGCGCTGGCATCACATGATCTGTATTTTGACATGGCACTTTTTGACGGAATATTTGCTCTTTTTCCGGTTCTTGAGAACTATGGATCAATCTACACTTCGGAAGTGTAGCGCATGATTTCAGATTATTTTATTCTCTTTCTGAGATGCCTTTTAACACAATAAAACTGCTCAAAATGATGCGCTGGCATCACATGATCTGTATTTTGACATGGCACTTTTTGACGGAATATTTGCTCTTTTTCCGGTTCTTGAGAACTATGGATCAATCTACACTTCGGAAGTGTAGCGCATGATTTCAGATGATTTTATTCTCTCTCTAAGATGCCTTTTAACACAATAAAACTGCTCAAAATGATGCGCTGGCATCACATGATCTGTATTTTGACATGGCACTTTTTGACGGAATATTTGCTCTTTTTCCGGTTCTTGAGAACTATGGATCAATCTACACTTCGGAAGTGTAGCGCATGATTTCAGATTATTTTATTCTCTTTCTGAGATGCCTTTTAACACAATAAAACTGCTCAAAATGATGCGCTGGCATCACATGATCTGTATTTTGACATGGCACTTTTTGACGGAATATTTGCTCTTTTTCCGGTTCTTGAGAACTATGGATCAATCTACACTTCGGAAGTGTAGCGCATGATTTCAGATTATTTTATTCTCTTTCTGAGATGCCTTTAACACAATAAAACTGCTCAAAATGATGCGCTGGCATCACATGATCTGTATTTTGACATGGCACTTTTTGACGGAATATTTGCTCTTTTTCCGGTTCTTGAGAACTATGGATCAATCTACACTTCGGAAGTGTAGCGCATGATTTCAGATTATTTTATTCTCTTTCTAAGATGCCTTTTAACACAATAAAACTGCTCAAAATGATGCGCTGGCATCACATGATCTGTATTTTGACATGGCACTTTTAACGGAATATTTGCTCTTTTTCCGGTTCTTGAGAACTATGGATCAATCTACACTTCGGAAGTGTAGCGCATGATTTCAGATTATTTTATTCTCTTTCTGAGATGCCTTTTAACACAATAAAACTGCTCAAAATGATGCGCTGGCATCACATGATCTGTATTTTGACATGGCACTTTTTAACGGAATATTTGCTCTTTTTCCGGTTCTTGAGAACTATGGATCAATCTACACTTCGGAAGCGTAGCGCATGATTTCAGATTATTTTATTCTCTTTCTGAGATGCCTTTTAACACAATAAAACTGCTCAAAATGATGCGCTGGCATCACATGATCTGTATTTTGACATGGCACTTTTTGACGGAATATTTGCTCTTTTTTTCCGGAGAACTATGGATCAATCTACACTTCGGAAGTGTAGCGCATGATTTCAGATTATTTTATTCTCTTTCTGAGATGCCTTTTAACACAATAAAACTGCTCAAAATGATGCGCTGGCATCACATGATCTGTATTTTGACATGGCACTTTTTGACGGAATATTTGCTCTTTTTCCCGGTTCTTGAGAACTATGGATCAATCTACACTTCGGAAGTGTAGCGCATGATTTCAGATTATTTTATTCTCTTTCTGAGATGCCTTTTAACACAATAAAACTGCTCAAAATGATGCGCTGGCATCACATGATCTGTATTTTGACATGGCACTTTTTGACGGAATATTTGCTCTTTTTCCGGTTCTTGAGAACTATGGATCAATCTACACTTCGGAAGTGTAGCGCATGATTTCAGATTATTTTATTCTCTTTCTGAGATGCCTTTTAACACAATAAAACTGCTCAAAATGATGCGCTGGCATCACATGATCTGTATTACGACATGGCACTTTTTGACGGAATATTTGCTCTTTTTCCGTTCTTGAGAACTATGGATCAATCTACACTTCGGAAGTGTAGCGCATGATTTCAGATTATTTTATTCTCTTTCTGAGATGCCTTTTAACACAATAAAACTGCTCAAAATGATGCGCTGGCATCACATGATCTGTATTTTGACATGGCACTTTTTGACGGAATATTTGCTCTTTTTCCGGTTCTTGAGAACTATGGATCAATCTACACTTCGGAAGTGTAGCGCATGATTTCAGATTATTTTATTCTCTTTCTGAGATGCCTTTTAACACAATAAAACTGCTCAAAATGATGCGCTGGCATCACATGATCTGTATTTTGACATGGCACTTTTTGACGGAATATTTGCTCTTTTTCCGTTCTTGAGAACTATGGATCAATCTACACTTCGGAAGTGTAGCGCATGATTTCAGATTATTTTATTCTCTTTCTGAGATGCCTTTTAACACAATAAAACTGCTCAAAATGATGCGCTGGCATCACATGATCTGTATTTTGACATGGCACTTTTGACCGGAATATTTGCTCTTTTTCCGGTTCTTGAGAACTATGGATCAATCTACACTTCGGAAGTGTAGCGCATGATTTCAGATTATTTTATTCTCTTTCTGAGATGCCTTTTAACACAATAAAACTGCTCAAAATGATGCGCTGGCATCACATGATCTGTATTTTGACATGGCACTTTTGAACGGAATATTTGCTCTTTTTCCGGTTCTTGAGAACTATGGATCAATCTACACTTCGGAAGTGTAGCGCATGATTTCAGATTATTTTATTCTCTTTCTGAGATGCCTTTTAACACAATAAAACTGCTCAAAATGATGCGCTGGCATCACATGATCTGTATTTTGACATGGCACTTTTTGACGGAATATTTGCTCTTTTTCCGGTTCTTGACAACTAAGGATCAATCTACACTTCGGAAGTGTAGCGCATGATTTCAGATTATTTTATTCTCTTTTCTGAGATGCCTTTTAACACAATAAAACTGCTCAAAATGATGCGCTGGCATCACATGATCGTATTTTGACATGGCACTTTTTGACGGAATATTTGCTCTTTTTCCGGTTCTTGAGAACTATGGATAAATCTACACTTCGGAAGTGTAGCGCATGATTTCAGATTATTTTATTCTCTTTCTGAGATGCCTTTTAACACAATAAATCTGCTCAAAATGATGCGCTGGCATCACATGATCTGTATTTTGACATGGCACTTTTTGACGGAATATTTGCTCGTTTTCCGGTTCTTGAGAACTATGGATCAATCTACACTTCGGAAGTCCGGGTACGGCGCAGGACCCATCCTTGCGATGGCAGCCTGTGAAAGGAACAGTGGCACGCTCCTTCCCTCCGTAGTGCTAGGGTCTTCTCCCTGGGGCAAGAGAGATTAACCCTTAAGCCCCCCTTACGAGGGTTACACTAAATCTAGACTGCACTTACATCTGCATATTTTGGACACAACCACTACACCGCTTGCGAAGATCCAGAACAAACTTTTTTTTTGATTCCCCATTGTAAGGGGCAACTTGTTAGCCGTGAGTTGCGACCCGTGTCGGCGGAGGAAGAGGTCCTGGTGTTTGAGGAAATTGGTTAGCTGCGGCTGCCACCTTTCCAACACGATACTTTGGCTCCTACTTCGTCTAGACGGGAGGTTGGAATGGCTCGATCCAATCAATCGGCTGGTCAAAGAAATGATCTTAAAACATCTATAAGACACTTTGGCTTAGAGTCAATCAAGTTATAAAAAGCAACCCGCTGCTTTTACTGGCTTGAGTATACCATCAGTATATCCTTGATGCATAATCTGCTGGAGTTCCGCGGCTCTGTGCATCCCTATTTTTTGGGCTCCAAGGTGGGTGAGGAGTACTGATGATGAACAAGAAAACTAAAAAATATGGCAAATAAACCAAACCACAAACGACATCGGACGGATTTAGAAACTGACAACCCAAATGGAAAAATTGACACAACGACGAAAAATGATGAGTGGCCAAAATTTATAATTATTGAATCAACTTCTGCTGACTATCAAATCACTAGGCTGTCTCCTTTTGCTATCCAGAAAGGTATTGCTGGTATAGCGGGTACAGTTAAAGAAGTGAAAAAACTGCGATCAGGTCAAATTCTTGTTGAATGTTATAAAAAAAGCCAGTTCAGAGAACCTACTTCAAACAAAAATGATCGCAACAGTTCCTGTGAAGACATCACCACACCCAACTCTCAATTATAGTAAAGGAGTGATCCGCACCAGAGAACTTGAAGATGTTGATGAAGAAGAAATACAAGAAGAACTGAAGCCTCAAGGAGTTACTAACGTAAGGAGAATTACCATCAAAAGAGAAGGACGAACAATCAGAACAAGTACCTACATTATCACCTTCAACAAACCAACAATCCCTGAAAAACTTCTGATCGGATACTTAAGTGTACCAGTGGACCTCTTTGTCCCAAATCCCCTTAGATGTTTTAATTGCCAGAAATATGGCCATGGTTCAAACAGTTGCAATAATAAACACATCTGTTGTAACTGTGGTGAAGAAAGACATGACAAGGAACCCTGTGAAAAACCATCCAAATGTTGTAATTGTTCAGGGGACCACTCAGCTGCATCAAAACAATGTCCAATGTGGATCCGGGAAAAAGAAATACAGAAGATTAGATGCACCAAGAAGATCAGTTACCCTGAAGCAAGGAAATTGGTTGCTCCTACCCCCTTCTTCAGTATAAACAAATCATTTGCTGATGCAGTAAGAAAAACTGTAAGATCCATTGACTGCCAGACAGACATCACTTGGATGCATAAAGACAAACCCCAAACTAATATTGTTCCTTCAAAAACAAAGACTTCAGGAACGCAGAGTGAAGTACTTACCAAGGATACACACCTGAACCAAAGTCCAGTTGAAAATGAAAAAGGAACAAAAAATAGCAAGAAACAAAGGGCTGCAAATCCCAAGGATGACCCTACAAAAATAAAAGAACCAAAAGATATAGAAATGAAAGAAAAAGAATGCCCTAGTCGAAGTCCATCCCCCCGAGGTAGAATGAAGACAAACGTCCCCATCCTTCCAAACAGGTGATGGAAAAACGGATTATTCAGTGGAACTGTCGTGGAGTTCGGGCTAATTATACAGAGCTACAACGCTTAATTACTGTCATCAACCCCATTGTTGTATGTCTTCAGGAGACACAACTGTCAAAAGACAAGACTATTTCTTTCAAACATTTTAATATTTTGAACACCCTTGGTCCCAGTAACAAGCGTGCTTCTGGAGGAACATCCATTCTAATACGCAGTGATTTAATTCACAGCAATATCAAACTCACTAGTAATCTACAAGTAACTGCAGTAAGATTGACACTCAGGAAAACCATCACAATTTGTTCTCTCTACATCCCTCCAGATGCAAATATAAAACACACAGAGCTAAACCAGCTTATTACCCAACTTCCTCCCCCTTTCTCTTTAATGGGAGATTTTAACAGTCATAACTATTTGTGGGGTAGCAACCAGTGCAACGCGAAAGGAAGGAAAATAGAAGATTTTATTGAGAATAACAATTTATGTATTTTAAATGATGGTTCAAACACTTATCTGCACCCAGGACATGGAACCTACTCTGCAATCGATCTAACCATCTGTCAGCCCGAACTCCTTTTAGACTTATCCTGAAAAGTCCACCCTGATTTATGTGGAAGTGACCATTTCCCATTAGTTATAACAATTAAAGGACAAGAAGAAGATTTTAAAGTGCAAAGGTGGCAAATTAAAAAGCAAACTGGATTTATTTTAAAGCTCTATGTGATGAGAAATTTGCAGGTTTCCTTGAAGATGATCCAAATGCTATGGAAAACTTCACAAAAACCCTCATTTCTATAGCTGAAGAATCCATCCCAAAAACGTCCTGGAAAAACTCCACTAAACGAACTCCATGGTTTAACGAAGATTGCAAGAAGGCTATTAAAAAGAGGAAAAAAGCCGAAAGATGTTTCTCTAATCATCCAACTACTGAAAATCTTATTAAACTCAAAAAGGAAAGGGCACAAGCAAGAAGAACAATAAATGAAAGTAAAGAAGAAAGCTGGAGAAGATTTGTTTCCAATTTGTCAACAAATACTTCACCAACTAAAGTGTGGAAGCTGATTCGAAAAATGAAAGGAAAAAATACCAGTCCACAAATACAACACATTAAGCGAAAGGATGATATCTTGACATCGGCGCAAGAAATAGCAAACGAAATAGCAAAAAACACTTGAAAGTAATTCTTCAGTTGAAAATCGCAGTGCTGCGTTCAGAGCCCTCCACGATGGACATAAAGGACAAATTAACTTTAACTCAAATAATGAAGAACCATATAATCAGCCTTTCACATTGGACGAACTACAAAAGCTATGAAGAAATCTCACGACTCAGCCGTTGGTCCAGATGATGTCCACTATCAATTTATTAAAAATCTGCCCTCCACTGTTCTTAGATTACTGCTTAAGCTCTACAACTCCATTTGGATTTCTGGAAATATCCCACCAACATGGCAAGAAGTTGTAATAATCCCTATTCCAAAGCCTGGAAAGGATCACAGTGACCCCTCAAACTATAGGCCTATTGCCCTGACCAGCTGCCTGTGTAAAACCATGGAGAGAATGGTCAATGAACGACTGGTCTGGATGCTGGAATCGGAAAAACATATCAGCAACGCTCAACGCGGATTCAGAAAAGGACGAAGTACAATTGACCACCTTGTTTCACTCGAAAGCTACATTCGAGATGCTTTCATCAGAAAAGGACATGCAATAGCAGTATTTTTTGATCTAGAAAAAGCCTACGATACAACTTGGAAACAGGGAATTTTTAAAGATTTACATGGAATGAATTTTAAAGGGCGACTGCCAATTTTTATCCAGAATTTTTTAGCCAAAAGATTTTTTAGAGTAAAAGTCACAAATACATTATCAGATCGATATGAACAAGAACTTGGAGTACCCCAAGGAAGTATCCTATCTGTGACCCTTTTTAATATTAAAATAAACAATATTGCTAATATCATTGGTACCGACGTACTCTGCAGCTTGTATGTAGACGATATCTGCATATGCTATAAAAGCAAGAACATGGCAACCATTGAAAGGAAGATTCAACAGAAGATAAATAAAATACAGAACTGGGCAATGCAAAATGGGTTTAAGTTTTCACAAGCAAAAACAATCTGCACTCATTTCTGCCAACTACGGTCGTTACACAATGAACCAGAACTATTTATGGATGGAACCCCAATCAAACTATCCAAAGAAACCAAGTTTCTTGGAGTTATCTTTGATAACAAACTCTCTTTTATCCCACACATCAAAGCATTAAAAGAAAAATGTTTTAAAACCATGAATTTTTTAAAGGTTTTATCCAAAACTAAATGGGGCGCAGATAGTTCGACCCTGTTAGACCCTGATGAACATATATCGAACTCTGATCAGATCTAGGATCGACTACGGGAGTATCATCTATGGCTCAGCTGGGAAATCTTACATCCAAGCCCTCGACAGCATACACCACCAAGGCATTCGTCTGGCACTAGGCGCCTACAGAACATCACCAATCCCAAGCTTATATTTAGAGTCAAATGAGCCATCACTGGAAAACAGACGACTGAAACTAGCTCTGCAATATATAATAAAATTAAGGACAAACAAAGAAAACCCAGCCTTTACCCCAGTCTTTAAAAATCCGTCCTCTTGGATTGCGTATGAAATCACATCTGGAAAACCTCAAAATTGACTACGAATCACTGGTACAAACGCACTTGTGCAAAATTCTACCGTGGGACCAACAAAAACCCAATATTCACTTCAACTTAGGAAACTAACAAAAATATACACACCCAAATATCTACCACCAACAACTACTGGACTTCAGGGACAATTTCCCAAACCACATCACGGTATACACAGATGGATCAAAATCTGGAAACAAAGTGGCTGCAGCCTTCACAACAAAGGGGCATGAAGAAGGAGTCCGTATCTCAGACCACAGCTCAGTTTTCACAGCAGAAGCAAAGGCTTTACTGATGGCACTACAGTTCATCCAAACCAGAACCCGAAAAGAATACCTCATCATTTCTGAAACAATGAGAAAAACCACCCAATAATAACAGAAATACTAATTAAACTGGCATATCTGAGAAGAAAATCTTTTCACATACTCTTCAACTGGATACCCGGACACATTGGAATTCCAGGGAATGAACGAGCGGACCGCACCGCCAAAGCCTCTACAAAACAAGAACGAACCCTATGCCAGATACCAGCATCAGATATAAAACCATTTCTCACTTCTTACATTGGAAAAAGATGGCAGACTGAATGGAACCAGTGCATCAAAAATAAACTATATGAAATAAATCCTAACATTGGAAAGAAACAAACACAATTCAACAATCGATGGGAACAGGTCATTTATACAAGATGCAGAATTGGACACTCTAGGCTCACACACCAGTTTTTTGTTACTGGAGATAGTCGAGCTGAATGCCACTCATGTAAAGTTCCTCTATCTATAAAACATATTCTAGCTGACAGTCCTTTTTTAACCCCCATCAGAAAACAATTTTATTCTTCCACATCTCTAGATCACATTTTTAATCAAGTAGATCCAAATTTGTTATTAAAATTTCTAGGAAGAGCTGGTTTTAAACATTTTATCTAATTCAATAACATAAATTGCTCTCGCCCTGGAAATAGCCATAGAAGCTGAAAGGGCGTTTAAAAAACAATGAATTAATGAATGAATGACACTTCGGAAGTGTAGCGCATGATTTCAGATGATTTTATTCTCTTTCTGGGATGCCTTTTAACACAATAAAACTGCTCAAAATGATGCGCTGGCATCACATGATCTGTATTTGGACTTAGCACTTTGCCACGGAATATTTGCTCGTTTCCCGGTTCTTAAGAACTATGGATCAAACTAAACTTTGGAAGTGTAGCGCATGATTTCTATTGATGAAATGATGAAATGTGATTTCATGACTCCATGTTTTTGTAGATACTAAATGTATGATTTATCAAATGCATTAATAATTGTGTCTGTTCAGTTCTATTAGTTCTCATTCCTTTCAGAGATTTTCTCAGCGTTTACCGTGAGCTAGATTTCAAACTATTCTTTACCAGTCCCTCCTTTCCAAATCTAATTTATGAACAAAACTTCAAAACCACTGAGAACCATCCTGTTGATGGCGGTGTTGTGCCATTTTTCGACTCCGCGGCAGATTCTGACTCCCCTCTCTGCGTGAACGCGCATGGCGTCACGGTTGACGGAAGTTTTCGGGGACGTTTTTTGCGAGGGTTTTTTTTTTCATTAAGCATACCGAGAGTTGATTAAAGTGAGTTGGTCTGTAGTTTGTTCATTTTATATTAAAAATATTTTTTCTGTTTCTTATTTGCGGTTGTTGGTTTCCGACTGAGAAGCCTTTGTATAGTATACAAGTTCGAGGCGAGGATGGATACTCAAAACTGTGTTTTAAATGAAAAAAAGTTTGTTAAAGGAGGAAAAAAAAGTACTTAGTTGACTTCTTTATGGATCCATGAAATAAAAAAAAATCTTTACACCTATGTAATTTCTTCGGGTCATCATTTCCACATGATTATAATGGTCTATTTACCAACAGTCTTTGTGACTTAATTGTATGACATATTCATGTTTCTGATTGACACACTGACTTGTTGTCAGGTTAACATATTTTTTTAACGGTTTTTAAGGTGATGAATGCCTACATGTATTTTTTGGTTATGCAATTTAATTTAAATTTTAAAGAAAGAGCTACTGCCATCGACACCTTTGAATGCAGCAGCTTATGGAAGAAGAAGATTGCGAAGGTGAAGGTTTGTGGTTCTATTTGTGTTTTTCAGTAAGCAATGTTTACTGCTGATTACAGATGTGACCTGAGCTGTTGCTATTTCAGGTAGACCCAATGGAATACAAATTCATTTTTGGCATCATTAATGATTCTCAACACTGGACTCTCATGGTATATTTTATTTTCAAACTTTAGTCAATATTATGAGATATATTTTAAAGGCTATGTGCAGCAAACTACAGTCAATTAGGATCATAGAAGTGTGCTGAGGGTGACATTTTAATCATAAAAAAATCTTCAAATTATGGTTATGATCCCACATGAAAAAAGGGCCTTATATTTGGACCCTCTTGGAGAGAGTTTGGCAAATATTAAAAGATGCCAAGAAGTAACAAGGTACTTATAACTGTTATATTTGTATATAAATTGATATTTTAGACATTGGTATAGCTCAACATGCATAAATTGACAGCTGTTTTTGTTCCTGTCAACAGGTCATTCATGCGTCAAAAGGGGGTTAATGTGTCCAGGTGGGCATGTGATACGTTGCCACACCCACTGCAAAAGTACAACAATTCATGTGGGGCGTATGTCCTAAAAGTGAGTGCTCAGGAACTTAGCAAGGATGCTGATTTAACTAAAATTTGCAAAGTCTGTAATTTGTTAGTTTGCAGAATGTATCATTACTGGCAAACCAGTTACAATTTCTGAAGATGTGGAGTCAGTGAGATGGGACATAGCTATGTGCCTCTTGAAGAACAGCGGTATGTATGAAATATTCCGCACAATAAAATAAACATGGTACATTTTGTATAATAGTCGGTCTTCTTTCTCTATGTTATAGAAGATCTTAAGGATTTGTGTTTCCTTTGTGGGGAAAAAGAAAGTGCCAATGACTGCACTGACTGGGTGAGTACTGGTGGTGTAATTTTGTTCAAACCCATTTAAAAGTAAAGGTAAACATTGAAAAAGTAAAATACTGTTAAAACATTCATGACATTACATTGCAAATGAATTTACTTTTTTTTTTTTAGATTGGCTGTGACCTGTGCCCTCGCTGGTATCATTGTGATTGTGCAAGGACATCTATAAATGCTAACAATCACGTCTGCCCAGCTTGTCAATACATTTGTACATGGCATTTTATTTTTGGTCCCTCTTCATTTTTTGTCATTTTTCTGTTCATTACAATCCAGATGGATATAAAAACTAGTGAGTGTGTCAATCAGAAACATGAATATGTCATACAATTAAGTCACAAAGACTGTTGCTAAATAGACCATTATAATCATGTGAAAATGATGACCCGAAGAAATTACATAGGTGTAAAGATTTTTTTTTATTTCATGGATCCATAAAGAAGTCAACTAAGTACTTTTTTTTCCTCCTTTAACAAACTTTTTTTCATTTAAAACACAGTTTTGAGTATCCATCCTCGCCTCGAACTTGTATACTATACAAAGGCTTCTCAGTCGGAAACCAACAACTGCAAATAAGAAACAGAAAAAATATTTTTAATATAAAATGAACAAACTACAGACCAACTCACTTTAATCAACTCGGTATGCTTAATGAAAAAAAAAAACTCGCAAAAAACGCCCCCGAAAACTTCCGTCAACTGTGACGTCATGCGCATTCACGCAGAGAGGGGAGTCAGAATCTGCCAGGGAGTCGCAAAATGGCACAACAGCGGCGCGGCAGTAGAACGCAGCGGCCTCTCCGGACCCAAAATGGTGCTTTTCATGTTTGTAGCCCGACTATTGCACCTATATGGACACCAGGAACAGCTGTGTTCATGTATACGACCGCCAGACGCTGTTAAAATACAGAAATCATGCACTCACCAATCTGCATGATGATCTTTTCTACGAACTCCGCGAACTCGGATTGCTGCGACCCCGGCTACAAAGACCAGGCCCCAGTCCACGGCGTCGCCTGACGCCGGTGACCGGGAGATAGGACGTCGAAAGCGGTGCTCGAGGAAGCGGAAGCGCGGCAAGCGGGCGGGCGTCCGTGCTTGGCTAGAAGCTAACCCTAGCCGGCCGGCTCTCCCGTCCATTTTTCTCTCCAATGTCTGCTCCCTGGACAATAAATTGGACTGCATCCGACTCCAGCGGACTACACAGAGCGAGTTCAGAGACTGCTGCATCTTTGTTTTCACGGAGACGTGGCTCAGCGCCAGAGTTCCGGACGCCGCCATCCAGCTAGACGGGCTAGCCGTGTTTCGTGCCGACAGGAACGCATCTCTGTGCGGTAAGACTCGCGGTGGTGGCGTGTGTGATTATATTAACACAGGATGGTGTGGGAACTCTGCGGTTGTTTCCAGCTACTGCTCATCGCTAGTGGAGTTTGTGACTGTAAGATGCAGACCATTTTATTTACCACGGGAATTCACCACCGTGTTCATTGTCGGAGCGTATATTCCACCTAGTGCTAATGCTAAAGAGGCACTATGTGAACTCTATGGAGCTATTAGCGAGCTGCAGAATGCTCACCCCGACGGACTTTTTATTATCGCCGGAGATTTCAATCATGCAAATCTCAAATCAGTGCTTCCTAAATTCCATCAGCATGTGGACTTTGCCACGAGGGGGGAAAACACGCTGGATCTTGTTTATACAAACATTCCCGGCGCGTACCGCGCAGAGCCCCGCCCCCACCTCGGAAACTCAGACCACATCTCTGTTATGCTAATTCCAGCATACAGACCGCTCGTCAGACGCTCTAAACCTGTTCTGAAGCAGGTAAAAACCAGGACAGCAGGAGCCATCTCTGCTCTCCAAGATTGCTTTGAGTGCACTGGCTGGGACATGTTTAGGAACGCTGCAACCTATGGCGGCACCATTAACATCTTCAGTGACCAGCTACATCAGCAAGTGCACTGGGGACGTGACCATCTCCAAGTCCTTCACTACACGACCCAACCAGAAACCGTGGATGACTGCTAAGGTGCCTGCGCTGCCTAAACACAGAGACTCCGCCTTCAGAGCAGGGGGCAAGTTGGCCTTAAGAACAGCACGGTCCAATTTGTCCAGAGCCATCAGAGAGGCGAAGCGCGCACATGCCAAGAAGATCTATGGACACTTTGAAGACAGCAGAGACAGCCGGCGCATGTGGCAAGGCATCCAGGTGATCACGGATTACAAACCGCCTTCACCTGCTTGTGACCGTGATGCCTCCCTCCCAGATCTGCTGAATGACTTCTATGCACCGCTTGAAGTGCAGAACAACGTGGCGGCGAGGAAGAACACACCTCCTCCCGACGACCAGGTGCTCTGTCTAACCGCTACTGAAGTGAGGAAGACTCTAAGCAGAGTGAACTCTCGAAAGTCTGCTGGTCCAGACAACATCCCTGGCAGGGTGCTCAGGGAATGTGCAGAACAACTTGCGGATGTTTTTACTGACATCTTCAACATCTCCCTGAGTAGTACTGTTGTTCCCACGTCAAGACCACGACCATCGTTCCAGTGCCAAAGAAGTCTACAGTCTCCCGCCTCAATGACTACCGTCCCGTTGCACTTACACCCATCATAATGAAGTGCTTTGAGAGGCTCGTCATGAGGCACATCAAGTCTCTGCTCCCACCTTCTCTGGACCCACTGCAGTTTGCGTATTGTCCGAACCGCTCAACTGACGATGCCATCACCTCAACCCTTCACCCCACCCTCACCCACCTGGACAACAAGGACACTTATGCAAGAATGCTGTTCATTGACTTCAGCTCAGCATTCAACACAATCATCCCTCAGCACCTAATCATGAAGCTGAGCCTGCTGGGTCTGAACATCTCCCTCTGCAATTGGATCCTGGATTTCCTGACTGGGAGACCTCAGTCAGTCCAGATCGGGAACAGCATCTCCAGCACCACCACGCGGAGCACTGGAGCCCCCCAGGGCTGTGTACTCAGCCCACTGCTGTTCACCTTGTTGACTCACGACTGTGTAGCAATGCACAGCTCGAATCATATCATCAAGTTCGCAGATGACATGACCGCGGTGGGTCTCATCAGCAAGAACGACGAGTCATCATACAGAGAGGAGGTGCATCATCCTACAGCCTGGTGTAAAGCCAACAACCTGTCTCTAAACGTTGACAAAACAAAAGAGTTGGTTGTTGACTTTAGAAGAGCAAAGAGTGACCATTCTCCACTGATCATCGATGGATCCTCCGTGGAGATCGCCGAGAACACCAAATTCCTTGGAGTTCATCTGACAAAGAATCTCACCTGGTCACTCAACACCAGCTCCAAAAGAAAAAAAGCCCAGCAGCGTCTCTACTTCCTGAGAAGGCTGAGGAAAGCCCACCTACCACTACCTATCCTGACCATGTTCTACAGAGGGACCATCGAGAGCATCCTGAGCAGCTCCATCACTGCCTGGTTTGGGAACTGCACCTTTTCGGATCGCAAGACCCTACAGAGGATAGTTTACATGCTTTACTTTTTACTGTTTACATGCTGTTTTATTTTTTATCCTGCTGCTATTTCTGCTTTTTTGCACACTTCTTCACTATTACACCCCTGTTTACAGTTTAGGTTATTTTAAGCTACTAGTAGGTGTTATCTTTTTTGTTGTGTATCTTGTCCTGCACTGTCTTGTCTGTTTTTTTGCACTGTATTATTGCACTGTTTGCTCTAGGTTGCACACGATGCACTTATGTATATAAGTTAGTCATTAGTTCTCTGCTGTGTTGTATGTTGTTTCATGTAGCACTAGTGGTTTTGGAGAAACGTTGTTTCATTTCACTATGTACTGCATCAGCTTATATGGTTGAAATGACAATCAAAAGCTTCTTGACTTGACTTGAGATGGACATAAAAAGTAGAAGAGGCATTTTTTGAGATAAAAAAAAAAAAAATGTGATTCTGAAAACATTTACTTACAACCTGAACTAAAATTATATTACAAAAAAAAAAAAAAACCCTTTACAGATATTGAGCTTTATTGAGTCATAGGCATAGCAATGTCAACAGGGGGGCTGGTATAATAAGTAAAGTTTTTATAAAATGTGATTTTACAAGTTATGCAAAAAGAAGTTTTGTAATTAATATCTTACTTGTGCAAAAATAATCCACAGGGAAATCTAAGGGAGAAAAGTATGTTTCCAAAATCTAAATATCCATTTGAAAACATTTATATGAACTTTATTGAACTAAATGAATGTGAAGAAATTAAATATTGTTTAGTAATCTAAGACATGTTCTGGAAATGATGAATTTAAACCTAAATGAAAACCCTTTACTGATGAAAGAGTGAAAATGCTGATTATATGACCATATTACTAATCGCACGAGAGGTCTTTTCTGCTAAACTCTTCCCAGGAACACCTGACTGAGACCCACTGCTGAACCTGAAACCAGGAGACCGGGTGCTGATCAGGGTGATTAAGAGAAAAAAATTGGAGGGAACCTCAGCGGGAAGGAGCATATCAAGCGCTACTCATGACGCCAAGGCCTTCCTGGGTTCATCTTCCCCACTATAAAAAAAGGTAAATTTGAGCGCAGAATAGAATCTAAAAAGAATTGAACATGTTAAAAGCTTATATAACCTATGTTTGGCGACCATTTGAAGTTGAGTCGCTGTAGCAAATATGTCACTAAATAACTGATAAATCTGAGCGAGCAGATCAACGCCCAGCCCAGTTCAACCATAACACTAACAAGTAAACACTAGAGGGAGCTAGCGTGCTTTAGGTGGTTACCGTGATTTAAGGTGACCAGCAAGGAAGAAAGTAGTGATGGGAAGTTCGGATCATTTTACGGATTCGGTTCTTTGAGTCTCGTTCAGTAAAATGAACGGATCTCTTTTCGAGTCATTTCGTTCATTTTACTAAAATATCAATAAATGTTGTGTGTACTTCCACATCTACTAGCGTTTTATACACAAACGCGAATCACACTATAAATAAGACAAAACTATAATGCTAAATTTAAAATGAATATAAATATATTACTAAAGCCTACCTGGGTCTTTTAGTCTGGTTTACCCAAACTCTGATCTGTCTTCTTTAGATTTAAATCTCTTTTGTTAGACACAAAATTACTTCACTCTGATGTTAACGTGTGCAGTCCGTGCACTCAGTCCGGACTGGCTTCTTTAGCACTTTTGTCACGTGACCGCTATAGTGCCGGGATCCGAAAAGATTCGTTCTTTTAACGAGTCCGGGTCCTTTCGGTCTTTTCTCTTTCCGGCTCATGATGCATTGGTTAACATTACGGAGTGGCCATGAGCCGGAACCCGAAAAGATTAGTTCTTTTAGCGAGTCCGGGTCCTTTCGGTCTTTTCTCTTTCCGGCTCATGATGCATTGGTTAGCATTGCGGAGTGGCCATGAGCCGGAACCCGAAAAGATTCGTTCTTTTTGCGAGTCCTCGGGGTCCTTTCGGTCTTTTCTCTTTCCGGCTCATGCTGCATTGGTTAACATTACGGAGTGGCCATGAGCGGGAACCCGAAAAGATTTGTTCTTTTTGCGAGTCCTCCGAGTCCTTTCGGTCTTTTCTCTTTCCGGCTCATGCTGCATTGGTTAACATTACGGAGTGGCCATGAGCCGGAACCCGAAAAGATTCGTTCTTTTAGCGAGTCCGGGTCTTTTCGGTCTTTTCTCTTTCCGGCTCATGCTGCATTGGTTAACATTACGGAGTGGCCATGAGCAGGAACCCGAAAAGATTCGTTCTTTTAGCGAGTCCGGGTCCTTTCGGTCTTTTCTCTTTCCGGCTCATGATGCATTGGTTAACATTACGGAGTGGCCATGAGCCGGAACCCGATAAGATTCGTTCTTTTTGCGAGTCCTCCGGGTCCTTTCGGTCTTTTCTCTTTCCGGCTCGTGCTGCATTGGTTAACATTACGGAGCGGCCATGAGCCGGAAACAGAAAAGATTAGTTCATCTTTCGATTCATTCGGGTCTTTTCGGTCTTCTGTCATTGATGATGAACGGGTTACGCTCGGAAAACCACAAGAATGATGCGCGTGCGCCAATGAACGAATCCCTCTCCAACACGACTCGTTCATACGGAGTCACATTAAAGATTTGTTCAAAAAGAGCGAATCGTTCTTGAACGACACATCACTAGAACAAAGACTCACGCCGATCCACGAGTGATGCCAACACGACTCTGTTTACTCCTTTCTATTGGGTGAGTTACAATGATTACCTATGCCTACCTTTATCGTTAAAGTGAAGTTGTGAATGGATAAATCAGTCAGAATGAAAATCTTAACATGTTATACTGTTGAATGAATGAATTGCGTTTGTAACTATTGGATCCACTGTGTATGCTCCGTATAGTGTTGCCTTGTGTTTGATGTGAGTTGCTAATTTATTAAGACGGTTTTAATGGCTTCTAAATGGCACATAATTTGTTCACCAGGGGTTTAATGTCATTTTTGTAAAAAGAGATTTTTTTTAGTTATATAGCTTTGATGAAATTGTTGTAGATAATGTGTGGTTTGAATGGACAGTTTGTTTGTGGTGAATTAAGATTGTGTAGATATGGGAAGTTTTCTAATCATGGAAGAGAAAAGGGTCATCAATGTGGGTTCATGCATTTAAATATGTATTGGTGTTTAGTTGAGATGACTTTATTGTTGAACAAGGATGAAATCTGGGGGTAAAAATGGACAGTGATCTGAAATTCGATGTGCAGATCAAATCAATTGTCAAGTCCAGTTTTTATCATTTACGACAACTAGCCAAAGTCAAACCATTTTTATCAAGACATCATTTTGAGATTTTAATCCATGCTTTTATCTCATGTAGACTTGATTACTGTAATGCACTTTATGTTGGGCTCAGCCAGAAGCTGCTGTCTAGTATGCAATTAATTCAAAATGCTGCAGCCCGACTTTTAACAGGTACCAAAAAATTTGAGCACATCACTCCCATTTTGGCTTCTATGCATTGGCTACCGGTGCATTTTGGGGTTGATTTTAAAATTCTTTTATTTGTTTTTAAATGTCTTAATGGCCTCACCCCACAGTATTTGTCCGACCTGCTTCAGCCATACATTCCCTCACACCCTCTAAGGTCGGCAGATCAGTCTCTTTAAGAGTCCCACAAACAAAGGAAATCTAGAGGTGATCGTGCTTTTGCAGTTGCTGCCCCCAGACTATGGAACAGTCTGCCCCTGCGCATTAGGCAGGCTGACTCTCTTGTAGCTTTTAAATCCTCTTTGAAAACATACTTTTCTCCCTGGCTTTTAACTCAGTCTGAGATGTTGACTTTTACTGTGTTATGTCTTTACTATGTTTTTATTGTTTTTTATCTTCATGTGTTTTATATACTTTTGTATTTGTGGACAGCACTTTGGCCAACTGGGTTGATTTTAAAGTGCTCTATAAATAAAGTTGAGTTGAGAATGAGTAATGGAAAAACCATTGTTAGTGCATTCTGATATTTACAGTTGTGTTCAGAATTATTCTACCCCACTGAAATTGAGTGTTTTGGCCAGTTTGACATTGATTTTGATTATTTCAGTCATCTTGTTTACAATTAAATCAAAGAGGCACTTGTAAATCAGACAAATATAGCATAACTTTTATAATGAAATAACTACAAATGTCTTTTCTGTGCTCACATCATTATCAGTTTTATTCAACCCCCCAGTGACATTCAATCTTAGTACTTAGTACAACAACCCTGTCCAGTTATAACAGCTTTTAAGCGTGAAGCATAGCTTGACACAAGTGTCTTGCAGAGATCTACATGTATCTTCGCCCATTCTTCATGGGCAGAGGCCTCCAGTTCAGTCACATTCTTAGGCTTGCGCGCTGCAACTGCTTTCTTTAAGTCCCACCAGAGGTTCTCAATCGGATTTAAGTCTGGTGACTGCGATGGCCGCTCCAAAATGTTCCAGCCTTTAATCTGCAACCATGCTCTAGGAGCTGGAAGGGTGTTTAAAAAACAATGAATGAGTGAATTATTATTATAGTGGTGGTTGTTGTTGTTGTTGTTGTTCTAATGCTGTTTATCTCTTTATTTTAAATACGTTTTATTTTTTTTAACGCTGTCAAATATGAAGCCGTGCGGAAGGAAGGAGAAAAAAAAAAAGGCAGGGTCCCTTCCTCCTCCCTCACCACAATCCACCTAGACTTCAAACACATTGGTGAGCAGTTTCCCGCTCCCAAGCAGCTGAGACGTCGTGAGTCTTATATATGTGGTCCAATACGCAGAGCGTTTCGGTTGACGGTGACCAGAATTTTTTTACGGTCTTCCCCAACACTCTGTTCGCGAGCAGCGTGCAGTTCTCGGTCGACGGCAGCTCTCGGGTCATTTGTTAACTTGTCTCGACGGAGTGGATTCAAGGTTTGTCTCAAACAGCGACCTATGCAAATGAGTTGAATCCTATAGGTCGCGTCGTCACGCTCGTCACGCCAGACTGTTAAACGTTTGTTTAGATTTGATGTGTCCATGTATGACTCGCCTAAGAAATGCTTTTGTCTTTTATTTGAAGCTCGTGGTTAACTCGACGCTTAACAACATCCAAAGATTCATGGTGTGTATTTGTGTTTTTTTTTCTTTTCAGAGGTTCGCCACCTGAGGGCGCACGCGCTTCAAAAACCGCAGAGAGAGAGAGAGAGAGAGAGAGAGAGAGAGAGAGAAGGCCAGGGGTGAGTAACGGTTTTTGCTCAATTCCTCTCCAATCTCTTGGTCACTTTCGATAAATTACTGCTTGTGGGAGATTTTAATATTCATGTAGATGAACAAGGTGATGCCCTTGGACTGTCATTTATAGACCTACTAAATTCATGTGGGGTTCAACAAAACATTTCCAGACCACCTCATCGTATTAATCACACATTAGATTTAATAATATCCCACGGATTAGACGTCAGTGATATGAACATTATACCTCAGTCTGATGATTTTGCAGACCATTATCTCGTCATGTTCACATTACCAGTAGAGCAGATTAGTCGCGTGTCACCACGTTATAGACTCGGTAGGACTATTGTTCCATCAGCTAAGGACAGATTCATAAGTAACCTGCCCAATCTGTCTATTTGTCTAACCACTATCCCCGGAATCCGAGCGATCAAGACGAATTAACTAACATGATAGGCACCTCCCTCGCTAGCACATTAGACATCAGGTTAAAAAAGGTTAGAGAAATAATACATGCCCCATGGTATAATAGCCATACTCGTGCCCTCAAGAGAGAAACCCGTACTCTATAGAGGAAATGGAGAAAAAAAATAAATGGGCGGTTTTTAGACTTGCATACAGAGACAGTATGCTCAGTTACAGACAGGCACTAAAGGCTGCGAGGGTTCGGCACCTGAGCAAACTGATAGAAAACAATCAGAACAATCCCAGGTTCCTTTTTAACACAGTGGCTACACTAACAACAAATCCGTTATCTGTAAAGAGTATTCCATCTCAGTTTAGTAGTGAAGACTTTATGAATTTCTTCACTGAAAGAATTGAAAATATAAGAAACACAATTTCTGACGTCCAACCTCTGACATCATCCTGTGTTTCAGTCTCACCTGAAATCACTCAGTTACAATTACAGTGTTTTACAAGTATAGGACAGGAAGAGCTGTACGGCCTTATAAATAAAACCAAATCCACAACATGTGTGTTAGATCCTATTCCCACCGAACTGCTAAAAGGCGAGTTACTTGCAGCTGGAGAGCCTATTCTTAATATCATTAACTCCTCGCTATCCCTCGGTCATGTCCCTAAACCTTTCAAGTTATCAGTTATCAAGCCTCTCATCAAGAAACCAAATTTAAAAAAGGTTTCTTAAAATGTACTTATTACTACATAAGATAATAATAATAAACTATTATAAAATGTATTTAAAACTACAGTGACAAAACTCGACGCATATTCGATACTCGATACAGTCGACATATTGCACAAGCGCTAGCACTGTGGCTTTTCGTCCAAAGGTCACTAGTTCGAGGCTAGCGGGCGGGTTCTTGAGGCGGAGCTTGCACATACTTCGGTGGGTTTCCTGTAGGTCCGTGGCCACAGATGCTAATGAGTGAAGTGTAGGTTTCTTTTTCAGAAAGCAGCAGAAGCGAAGGCTGTGACAGTGATTTCTCTCTCTCTCTCTCTCTCTCTCTCTCTCTCTCTCTCTCTCTCTCTCTCTCTCCCTAGTAGAAATGCCTTACAGGGTCAGTAAAAGCACAGGGCTCTCTTCATGCAGCGACTGCGATGACGTGTCTGTGTGAATTCGTGAAGGCCAATAAATTGCGTTGGTGTTCTGTCTTTGACGTGCGCTGTCTTATAAACAGAGTCTGCTTTTACTTGTTCCCTTAGATTCTCCTGGTGAAATTCCCACGGTGGCGGTGTCCATTTTGACGGGTTGATTTCTTCTGCTCGTCGCAGTCAGCAGGACAATGCCAGAAACACACAGCCAACGTCAGCGAGAGATGTGCGTGTGTTTATGAGAGCCGACCGCACTCCAAAGCCACACTCAAGACTCACTCAGAGAACAACATACGGGTAAAGTGCACGCGATGCCAGGCTGCCCAATAACGGAAAGAGAGCAGATTTGGTGTCCACCACACGTTTGGTTCGATGCTTTTGTAAAATGTACAAATTGTTTATGGTAAAATGTTAAAAATGTAAAAAAAAAATAAATAAATAAAGAAAATAAAGAAACCAAAACAATCTTAGCTCACTTTTTGTACGTGTTTCATCTATGATTCGTACATTGGATATTATGATTTTCTCGGGACCGTCGTAGAAGTGATCATTTTGAAGTGTTTTGAACATTTCTTATATTTTTCTCAATTTAACAAGAAATCAGTCGCACTAAGAGAAAAACTAAAGTGTTGCCTATAAATGTTTACCCGTTTACTACCTGGTTCGTTCATTGTCTGTATTAGTTGTGAAAATTAATGAACGCGATCTGTGTCTTTGCAGAGAAGAGTATCCTTCAATCGTAATCCGCTCATACGAGGTGTCAAAGCGGTGGCCCTTTCCATCAATCGGTACCCAGGAAGCAGCTCTCGCGTTTCCCAAATCCATCTTCCCTTTTCAGAGTCAAAGGCTTATGGTGCCGGTGCACGTTTCCAGCGTTTGGGAAGATTGCGGGGTACGCCCTAGAATTGAGCAAATTCAATGATCTCGACGCATGTTTTTGCTCCAGTGGAGTAAACCGGAGAAAACCGGCTCACGAGAATGAGCAAGTTCCTTTTGGAAGAGCCCCGGCTGGCCTCGAACCAACAACCTTCTCACTAAAAGAGGAACAGCGATACCCGGCGTGCCACTCGCAACAAATCATCTGCAATGTATTCACGCGAGAAAAATGAGATGGAGAAAAAACACAAAAAAAAACAACGGACAAGCCTCTGTCACCCAAAAGCCTGTCGCTGACACAGCTACACCGGCGTGATGCTGATGACGAGTCCCACCCCGACTCATCATGGTCAAAATGTAAAGTGCCCTCGCATTGGGTACGTACTCAATGGCAGTGAGCACCTAACAAATGTTCTAAGGCATGCGCGGTAATGAATATCGAAACACCCATGCGCGATGACGTACTCAATAGTATTGAGGACGTAATCAATGTTCATACGCGCATGCGCAGTGATGGATTTTGAAACTCCCATACCCTGTGATTAGGTTTTAAAGTCTATGGTTAAAACCATGGATATTTTATAATTAGACAAGTGTTCTTTGAAAAGACATAACAATTATACTGACATGAAATACTGTTTTTACTCTGATGATCCCGATTCGTTTGATCACTCGTTTTGGAAGTGTATAAATACAGCAGTTTGTGAAATTCGATTTTAAGTAATTGTATTGTTGATATTCATATTATTATTTGATATTGTTGTTGTTCTAATGCTGTTTATTTCTTTATTTTAAATACATTTTTATTTTATACATTTATTTAATTTAACAATATGAAGCCGTGTGAAAAAAAAAGTGCGCATCATCTTCCCCTCACCGCAAATCCACACAGACTTCACACACATCAGTGAGCTGGCGCCCCGCTCACAGCCAATGGTGACGTGGAGCGCTTGTCTTAAAATGGCGACGTGGAGCGCTCGTCATTCAATGGTGACGTGGCGCGCTTGTCATTCAATAGTGACGTCGTGCGCTTATTATAAATGGCCTACTATGCAGTGCATTTAAGTTGACGGTGATCGGAAATATTCAGGGTCTCCCCCAACACTCTGTTCGCGAGCAGCGTGTGATTCTCGGTGGGCTTAAGCTCTCAGGTCATTTGGTTCCTCGTCTCGCCGGAGTAGATTCAAGGTTTGCTCAAACAGGGACCTATGCAAATGACGTTCAGCTCTATTGGTTGCGTCGTCACGCTCGTCATTCTCGTCACGCCTGACTGATAAACGTTTGTTTAGACTCGATGTGTCTGGTTTTACTTGCCTAAGAAATGCTTTTGTCTTTTATTTGAAGCTCGTGGTTAACTGGACGCTTAACCACTTCAACAGATTCGAGCTGTGTATTTGTGTTTTTTCTTTTCAGAGGTTCGCCACCTGAGGGCGCACACGCCCCAAAAACCGCAGAGAGAGAAAGAGAAAGAGAGAGAGAGAGAGAGAGAGGGCCAGGTTTGAGTAACGTTTTTTTGTTCAATTTCTCTCTGATCTCTTGTCACTTTTGATAAATTACTGCTTGTGGGAGATTTTAATATTCATGTAGATGAACCAGGTGATGCCCTTGGACTGTCATTTATAGACCTAGTAAATTCATTTGGGGTTCAACAAAACATTTCCAGACCACCTCATAGTCTTATTAGGGAAATATACACCACTTATTAATTAATTTTTTCCTCTTTTTCGAGTTTTAACTTGTTGTTTTACTGTAAAGCTGCTTTGAGACACTGTCCGTTGTGAAAAGCGCTATATAAATAATCAAACTTGAACTTGTGTGCTATTGCGGCTGTGTTTAATTGAAAAAAAAAGGGATAGAGACAAGAAAATTCGAGACTTGTCTTTTTTCTCTCTAAAGATGGGTTGCAGCTATAACTACAGTGACAAAATTTAGCTTTGAGAGCAAAACTGACATTCCAAATGTGTCCGTGACTGCGGCCCTTTGGGCCTGTGCTAAGGCTGTTCTTTACAGTCGACGCATTTCACAAGAGCTAGCACTGTGGCTTTTCATCAAAAGGTCACTAGTTCGAGGCTAGCGGGCGGCTCCTGCTGGTTACAGATGCTAATGAGCCAAGTACGGGTTTCTTTTTCAGAAAGCAGCAGAAACGAAGGCTGTGACAGTGATTTCTCTCTCTCTCTCTCTCTCTCTCTCTCCCTAGTAGAAATGCTTTACAGAGTCAGTAAGAGCACAGGGTTCTCTCCACGCCGCGACTGCGATGACGTGTCTGTGTGAATTCGTGAAGGCCAATAAAGTGCGTTGGTGTTCTGCCTTTGACATGCACTGTCTTTTAAACAGAGTCTGCTTTTACTTGTTCCCTCAGATTCTCCTGGTGAAATTCCCGCGGTGGCGTTGTCCGTTTTGACGAGTTGATTTCTTCTGCTCGTCGCAGTCAACAGGACAATGCCAGAAACACACAGCCAACGTCAGCGAGAGATGTGCGTGTGTTTATGAGAGCCGACCGCGCTCCGAAAGCCACACTCAAGACTCACTCAGAGAACAACATACGGGTAAAGTGCACGCGGTGCCAGGCTGCCCAATAACGGAAAGAGAGCAGATTTGGTGTCCAGCACACGTTTGGTTCGATGCTTTTGTAAAATGTACAAATTGTTTATGGTAAAATGTTAAAATGTAAAAAAAAATAAATAAAGAAATAAATAAAGAAAATAAAGAAAACAACAACCTTAGCTCACTTTTTGTACGTGTTTCATCTATGATTCGTACATTGGATATTGTGATTTTCTCGGGACCGTCGTAGAATTGATCATTTTGAAGTGTTTTGAACATTTCTTATATTTTTTTCAATTTAACAAGAAATCAGTCGCACTAAGAGGAAAACTAAAGTGTTGCCATAAATGTTTACCCGTTTACTACCTCGTTCGTTCATTGTCTGTATTCGTTGTGAAAATTAATGAGCGCGATCTGTGTCTTTGCAGAGAGGAGTATCCTTCAATCGTAATCCGCTCATACGAGGTGTCAAAGCGGTGGCCCTTTGCATCAATCGGTACCCAGGAAGCAGCTCTCGCGTTTCCCAAATCCATCTTCCCTTTTCAGAGTCAAGGCTTATGGTGCCGGTGCACGTTTCCAGCGCCGTTTGGGAAGATTGCGGGGTACGCCCTAGAATTGAGCAAATTCAATGATCTCGGCGCATGTTTTTGCTCCAGTGGAGTAAACCGGAGAAAACCCGCTCACGAGAATGAGCAAGTTCCTTTTGGAAGAGCCCGGCTGGCCTCGAACCAGCAACCTTCTCACTAAAAGAGGAACAGCGATACCCGGCGTGCCACTCGCAACAAATCATCTACAATGTATTCACGCGAGAAAAATGAGATGGGGAAAAAAAACAAAAAAAAAACAACGGACAAGCCTCTGTCACCCAAAAGCCCGTCGCTGACACAGCTACACCGGCGTGATGCTGATGGCGAGTCCCACCCCGACTCATCATGGTCAAAATGTAAAGTGCCCTCGCATTGGTTGCGTACTCAATGGCATTGAGCACCTAACAAATGTTCTAAGGCATGCGCGGTAATGAATATCGAAACACACATGCGCGATGACGTACTCAATAGTATTGAGGGCGTAATCAATGTTCATACGCGCATGCGCGGTGATGGATTTTGAAACTCCCATACCCTGTGATTAGGTTTTATAGTCTATGGTTAAAACCATAGATATTTTATAATCAGACAAGTGTTCTTTGAAAAGACATAACAATTATACTGACACGAAATACTGTTTTACTCTGATGATCCCGATTCGTTTGATCACTCGTTTTGGAAGTGCATAAATACAGCAGTTTGTGAAATTCGATTTTAAGTAATTGTATTATTGATATTCATATTATTATTTGCTATTGTTGTTGTTCTAATGCTGTTTATTTCTTTATTTTAAATACATTTTTATTTTATACATTTTTTTTATTTAACAATATGAAGCCGGGCGAAAGAAAAAAAAAAAGTGCGCATCCTCTTCCCCGCACCGCAAATCCACACAGACTTCAGACACATCGGTGAGCTGCCGCCCCGCTCACAGCCAATTGTGACGTCGTGCGCTCATTATAAATGGCCTATTATGCAGTGCATTTAAGTTGGCGGTGACCGGAAATATTCAGGGTCTCCCCCAACACTCTGTTCGCGAGCAGCGTGTGATTCTCGGTGGTCTTAAGCTCTCAGGTCATTTGGTTCCTCGTCTCGACGGAGTAGATTCAAGGTTTGCTCAAACAGGGACCTATGCAAATGGCGTTCAACTCTATTGGTTGCGTCGTCACGCTCGTCATTCTCGTCGCGCCTGACTGATAAACGTTTGTTTAGACTTGATGTGTCTGGTTTTACTTGCCTAAGAAATGCTTTTGTCTTTTATTTGAAGCTCGTGGTTAACTGGACGCTTAACCACTTCAACAGATTCGTGCTATGTATTTGTGTTTTTCTTTTCAGAGGTTCGCCACCTGAGGGCGCACACGCTCCAAAAACCGCAGAGAAAGAAAGAGAGAGAGAGAGAGAGAGAGAGAGAGAGAGGGCCAGGTTTGAGTAACGTTTTGTTGTTCAATTTCTCTCTGATCTCTTGGTCACTTTTGATAAATTACTGCTTGTGGGAGATTTTAATATTCATGTAGATGAACCAGGTGATGCCCTTGGACTCTCATTTATAGACCTAGTAAATTCATTTGGGGTTCAACAAAACATTTCCAGACCACCTCATAGTCTTATTGGGGAAATATACACCACTTATTAATTAATTTTTTCCTCTTTTTCGAGTTTCAACTTTTTGGTTTACTGTAAAGCTGCTTTGAGACACTGTCCGTTGTGAAAAGCGCTATATAAATAATCAAACTTGAACTTGTGTGCTATTGCGGCTGTGTTTAATTGAAAAAAAGGGATAGAGACAAGAAAATTCGAGACTTGTCTTTTTTCTCTCTAAAGATGGGTTGCAGCTATAACTTCAGTGACAAAATTTAGCTTTGAGAGCAAAACTGACATTCCAAATGTGTCCGTGACTGCGGCCCTTTGGGCCTGTGCTAAGGCTGTTCTTTACAGTCGACGCATTTCACAAGAGCTAGCACTGTGCCTTTTCATCAAAAGGTCACTAGTTCGAGGCTAGCGGGCGGCTCCTGCTGGTTACAGATGCTAATGAGCCAAGTACGGGTTTCTTTTTCAGAAAGCAGCAGAAGCGAAGGCTGTGACAGTGATTTCTCTCTCTCTCTCTCTCTCTCTCTCTCTCTCTCTTCCTAGTAGAAATGCTTTACAGAGTCAGTAAAAGCACAGGGTTCTCTCCACGCCGCGACTGCGATGAAGTGTCTGTGTGAATTCGTGAAGGCCAATAAATTGCGTTGGTGTTCTGCCTTTGACATGCACTGTCTTTAAAACAGAGTCTGCTTTTACTTGTTCCCTTAGATTCTCCTGGTGAAATTCCCGCGGTGGCGTTGTCCGTTTTGACGAGTTGATTTCTTCTGCTGTCGCAGTCAGCAGGACAATGCCAGAAACACACAGCCAACGTCAGCGAGAGATGTGCGTGTGTTTATGAGAGCGGACCGCACTCCGAAAGCCACACTCAAGACTCACTCAGAGAACAACATACGGGTAAAGTGCACGTGATGCCAGGCTGCCCAATAACGGAAAGAGAGCAGATTTGGTGTCCAGCACACGTTTTGTTAGATGCGTTTGTAAAATGTACAAATTGTTTATGGTAAAATGTTAAAAATGTAAAAATATAAAGAAACCAAAACAATCTTAGCTCACTTTTTGTACGTGTTTCATCTATGATTCGTACATTGGATATTGTGATTTTTTCGGGACCGTCGTAGAAGTGATCATTTTGAAGTGTTTTGAACATTTCTTATATTTTTTTCAATTTAACAAGAAATCAGTCGCACTAAGAGAAAAAACTAAAGTGTTGCCCATAAATGTTTACCCGTTTACTACCTCGTTCGTTCATTGTCTGTATTAGTTGTGAAAATTAATGAACGCGATCTGTGTCTTTGCAGAGAAGAGTATCCTTCAATCGTAATCCGCTCATGCGAGGTGTCAAAGCGGTGGCCCTTTGCATCAATCGGTACCCAGGAAGCAGCTCTGGCGTTTCCCAAATCCATCTTCCCTTTTCAGAGTCAAAGGCTTATGGTGCCGGTGCACGTTTCCAGCGCCCGTTGGGAAGATTGCGGGGTACGCCCTAGAATTGAGCAAATTCAATGATCTCGACGCATGTTTTTGCTCCAGTGGAGTAAACCGGAGAAAACCGGCTCACGAGAATGAGCAAGTTCCTTTTGGAAGAGCCCCGGCTGGCCTCGAACCAGCAACCTTCTCACTAAAAGAGGAACAGCGATGCCCGGCGTGCCACTCGCAACAAATCATCTGCAATGTATTCACGCGAGAAAAATGAGATGGAGAAAAAAAACAAAAAAAAACAACGGACAAGCCTCTGTCACCCAAAAGCCGTCGCTGACACAGCTACACCGGCGTGATGCTGATGACGAGTCCCACCCCGACTCATCATGGTCAAAATGTAAAATGCCCTCGCATTGGTTACGTACTCAATGGCATTGAGCACCTAACAAATGTTCTAAGGCATGCGCGGTAATGAATGTCGAAACACACATGCGCGATGACGTACTCAATAGTATTGAGGACGTAATCAATGTTCATACGCGCATGCGCGGTGATGGATTTTGAAACTCCCATACCCTGTGATTAGGTTTTAAAGTCTATGGTTAAAACCATAGATATTTTATAATTAGACAAGTGTTCTTTGAAAAGACATAACAATTATACTGACACGAAATACTTTTTTTACTCTGATGATCCCGATTCGTTTGATCACTCGTTTTGGAAGTGCATAAATACAGCAGTTTGTGAAATTCGATTTTAAGTAATTGTATTGTTGATATTCATATTATTATTATGTTGGCTTGCTTGCAAAGCCAACATATTGATATTGCACTTAAACTTATTATTATGTTGGCTTGCAAAGCCAACATATTGTTATTGCTCTTAAACTTATTATTCTTCTTCTTCTTCTTAGAACAAAAAAAATTACCGTCAACTCCTCCTAGCCCGTTCGAGCTACAGCCACGAAACTTTCAACACACCTCAAAGCTGTTATGTAGTTTGTTGCTATATCTTTTAGGACCGATTCGACCAGCGGTTTCCGTAAAAATCGCGAATTTCGGCCCAAAAATCGCCCAAGTCATTCCCTATGGGGCCCCTAGAGTGGTGATGTCATCGCTCACTCTAACTTTGAGCAAGTTCAGTCTTGTTACTACTTGCACTGTTTTCTCAACTAAAAATTAACCTTTACACACACATTTTATACCTAAATGGTAGAGATTTTTGTCATCTTTCAGTTGGTGCTGTTTTCATTTTTAAAAAACACACGGTTTTTACGCCAGGTGGCCTAAACCACAGCGAGTGCACATAATTGCTCCATTCACCTCCATTCAAAAATTCTGGTGGATTCTGTTTAAAATCTCAATCGTAGGCTATTTGTAACTCGCCAGAAATCATTCAAACTTTATCACAGCTTCACAAAATTTACACCATTCTCTTCCTTAAAATCTTGTGATTCTAACAGTGAAGGAAATATTTTTAATGTGTCGTATCCTTCTTTCGTAATCCTTATTTGTTTGGAGGTATCGAAATCTCAGAAATGAGCAGTTGCGCAGAATCAAATGAAGGCTATTTTTAGCTCGCCATAATTTTTTTATTTCTAATCACACCTTCACAAAAATTACAGCATTCTCTTCGTTAGGTCTTCTGCTTCTTACAAAGAAAGAATCATTTCGATATGTCTTACGGTTCTTCTATAATCTTTATTTGTTTGAGGCATGGAAATCGGATTTTCTCCAGCAGATTTGCCATCGTTTAAAAATCTGACAGTTGGATTTCCAGCTGCAGCTGACTCGTTTGAAAATCTGGCAGTTGATAACTCCAGGTGCAAGCTGATTTCAAATAAGTAGGTCAAGGGTGTCTCATTGACTTTCAATGGCCCATTGAAATGAATGGAGCATGAACCCCATAGATCCTAGTGTGTAATTGATTGACACTGGAAAGTCATACGAGCATTAAGAAAGCAAATCACTTATCCAGCCCATCATTGCATGTGAATTAACATAAAATCATTAAACCACACCCACTTTTTGACATAACTTTCAATGTCAAATATCTTCTAAACGGAACACAGTAGAGACATGGGGGTTGCTTTATATTAGTCTAAATGGAAAGTAGATTACAACATGATGTCACTAACTCCTCCATAGCAACAAAATTGTTTACCATAGCAACTATATTGCCACATCTCTATCTTAGCTTAGGAAAATGCTAGAGACTTGGGGCCTGGTAAGCTTCACCCATACTGACAGCTGAAACATTATATTATGTTAATGACACCTCCATAGCAACCAGACTGGTTACCATATCAACCAATATGGCATGTCTCTATCTCAGCTCAGGAAAATCATAGAGAGATGGGAGTTGCTGTATTTTACCCTTATAAATATTGGGAGCAATATATTAGGTCAGCGACCCCTCCATAGCAACCAAACTGGTTACCATAGCAACCAATATGACGCAGCTCTATCTCAGCTTTGGAAGGTCATAGAGACATGGGGGTTGATGTATTGACATGGGGAACAATGTGTTAGGTCACTGACCCCTCCATAGCAACCAGACTGGTTACCATAGCAGCCAATTTTGCATGTACCTATCTCAGCTCAGGAAAATCATAGAGACATGGGGTTTGCTGTAATTTACTCGTATGCATATGGGGAACAATATATTAGGTCAGCGACCCCTCCATAGCAACCACACTGTTACCATAGCAACCAATATGGCGTATCTCTATCTCAGCTTACGAGAGTCATAGAGACATGGGGGTTGGTGTATTTTACTCGTGTTGACATGGGGAACAATATGTTAAGTCACTGACCCCTCCATAACAACCAGACTGGTTACCATAGCAACCAATTTTGCATGTACCTATCTCTGCTTATGAGAATCATAGAGACATGAGAGTTGGATTATGTTATTGTTGCGGAATTGACAACATTTAAAAAAAAGGTATTATCGGTACCAACGCAAGCCAACATCGAAGTTTGCGTGCAAACTTTAAAATCTAGTTATTAGTGTGAATGCAGAGGCATTCACACTATTGTTATCCTACGTATTTATTATTAGTATTATTTTTATTATTCTCCCACTTTTTGACCTTCAACTCCTTCAGCATACTTCATGCTAGAAACACCATTCAAACGTCAAAGCGTTCAGCTTCTTTTGGAATAGGTTGCTTGTATTTTTCTTATTAAAATGTTTTATACTTTTTATAAAATTTAACTTTATTTAAAATAATTTTCCCATTGAAATGAATGGGAAAAAATTCAAATCTCTTTCAAAATTCAGCTTTTTTTCAACCTTCATAACTTCAGCATACTTTCAGCTAGAGCAATCATTCAAATTTTAAACAATTCAGCACATTTTCAGCTTTTAAAATATGTTTTCAGCTTTTTCATATCTTTTACAGATTTTTATTAATCACAGTTTAAGTTTAATGAAGAATTTGGATTTTGGCCTAATTCTGCTCCACTCTAGCTTCCACTCTAACTTTTCACATCTCAAACTTCTTGATCTATTCCTCTCTCCTAAACTAAACTTTAACATTTATGCACAAAATTTATATTAAGGTAGTAGAGAAATTTGTCCTCTTTCCATAGATGCAGTTGTTCCTTTCATATGACCTACGGTTTTTAAACTAGGAGTGCTAAACCTTAACGAGGGAAGAAAATTGGTCCATTAAGATCAATGCATTTCGGCCAGAAGATACTGCTTGAAAATAATACATTAAGGCTTTTTTTAACTCGCCATAACTCCAAAAATTTTTCACATATAGTTATCAAATTTACATTATAGTCTTCATTGAAGTCTTCCGCTTCTCACAAAGAAAGAATCATCTCGATATGTCTTACAGTTCTTCTGTAATGTTTATTTGTTTGAGGCATGGTCAAAATCTGAGAAATGTCTCCTCGATTCAAAAAGTGGCAGTTGGAACCAGCTGGGCCTAATTTGAATACTGAAATTTGATTGGCTAAGGCTGCCCTATAGACTTAGAATGGGCCATAGAGATGCATTGCTCCCATTCATTTCAATGGGGCAATTGATTCCCATATGATCTTATTGTAAAAGTGCCTGTGTAATTGGTTCACAATGGAGAGTCATAGCAACATTAAGGATGCATATAACTAATCCAGCCAATCAGTACTTATGATTTAACATAAATTCATCAAGCCACGCCCACTTTTCAACATTATTTTTGAATGTCAGATATCTTCTAAGTGGAACATCGTAGAAACATGGGAGTTGTTTTATATTGATCTAAGTTGAATGTAGATTACAACATGATGTCACTAACTCATCCATAGCAACCAGATTGTTTACCATAGCAACCAAACCGGATAATCTTTATCTCAGCCTAGGAAAATGCTAGAGACACAGGAGTTGGTCTAATTGACTTGTAGTCACAAAGGGAACATTATATAATGTCACTGACCCCTACATAGCAACCATACTGGTTACCATAGCAACCAAATTGACACCTCTCTATCTCAGTTTAGGAAAATGAGAGAGACACGGGAGTTGGTCTAAATGACTTTTAGTCACACAGGGAACATTATATAATGTCACTGACCCCTCCATAGCAACCATACTGGTTACCATAGCAACCAAAATGACACATCTCTATCTCGGCTTAGTAAAATGAGAGAGACACGGGAGTGGGTCTAAATGACTTGTAGTCACACAGGGAACATTATATAATGTCACTGACCCCTCCATAGCAACCATACTGGTTACCATAGCAACCAAATTGACACATCTCTATCTCAGCTTAGGAAAATGAGAGAAACACGGGAGTTGCTCTAAATGACTTGTAGTCACACAGGGAACATTATATAATGTCACTGACCCCTCCATAGCAACCATACTGGTTACCATAGCAACCAAATTGACACATCCCTATCTCAGTTTAGGAAAATGAGAGAGACACGGGAGTTGGTCTAAATGACTTGTAGTCACACAGGGAACATTATATAATGTCCCTCACCCCTCCATAGCAACCATACTGGTTACCATAGCAACCAAATTGACACATCTCTATCTCAGCTTAGGAAAATGCTAGAGACACGGGAGTTGGTCTAAATGACTTGTAGTAACACAGAGAACACTATATAATGTCACTGACCCCTACATAGCAACCATACTGGTTACCATAGCAACCAAATTGACACGTCTTTATCTCAGCTTAGGAAAATGAGGGAGACACGGGAGTTGGTCTAAATGACTTGTAGTCACATAGGGAACATTATATGTCACTGACCCCTCCACAGCAACCGTACTGGTTACCATAGCAACCAAATTGACACATCTCTATCTCAGCTTAGGAAAAGGAGAGAGACACAGTAGTTGGTCTGAATGACTTGTAGTCACACAGGGAACATTATATAATGTCACTTACCCCTCCATAGCAACCATACTGGTTACCATAGCAACCAAGTTGACACATTTCTATCTCAGCTTAGGGAAACGAGAGAGACACAGGAGTTGGACTAATTGAATTGTAGTCACACAGGGAACATTATATAATGTCACTGACCCCTCCATAGCAACCATACTGGTTACCATAGCAACCAAATTAAGACATCTCTATCTCAGCTTAGGAAAATGAGAGAGACACGGGAGTTAGTCTAAATGACTTGTAGTCACACAGGGAACATTATATAATGTCACTGACCCCTCCATAGCAACCATACTGGTTACCATAGGAACCCAGTTGACACATCTCTATCTCAGCTTTGGAAAACGACAGAGACACAAGAGTTGGTCTAAATGACTTGTAGTCACACAGGGAACATCATATAATGTCACTGACCCCTTTATAGCAACCATACAGGTTACCATAGCAACCAAATTGACACATCTCTATCTCAGCTTAGGAAAATGAGAGAGACAGGGGAGTTGGTCTAAATGACCTGTAGTCACACAGGGAACATTATATAATGTCACTGACCCCTCCATAGCAACCATCTGGTTACCATAGCAACCAAATTGACACATCTCTCCCTCAGCTTAGGAAAGTGCTAGAGACATGTCGGAGAGTTTGTTTCAATAATTTTGCCCCCGGTAACAATTACTGGGGTAACTAAACCATCCATAGCAACCATATGGTTACCATAGCAACCAAATTGGCATATCTCTATCTCAGCTTAGGAAAATGCTAGAGACACAGGGGTTGGTGTGATTTACCTGTAGTCACTCAAGGAACATTATATGATGTTACTGACCCCTCCATAGCAACCAGACGTGTTACCATAGCAACCCAATTGGCATTTCTCTAACTCGGCTTAGCGAAATGCTAGAGACATGGGGGTAGGTTTAATTTACTCGTAGTCACACAGATAACAATATATTATGTCTGGGACCCCTCCATAGCAACCATACTTATTACCATAGCAACCCAATTGACTGACATTTTCAACTTTACAATGTGTCACATTTATTTTTATGTTTCAACTTTCAGCTTCCACTTTCAAATTTGACTATTTTAACTGTCTAATGTTTTACCTTTCAGCTTCGCCAATTAATTTGACACTTTTTACTTTCTAATGTTTCATATTTCAGCTTCCACTTTTGACACTTTCAACTTTCTAATATTTTACCCTTCAGCTTCCACTTTCAACTTTACATATTTCTACTTTACAATGTTTCAGCTTCGGCTTTCAACTTTTGACATTTTCAACTTTACAATGTTTCACCCTTTAGCTTCAACTTTCAACTTTTGACACTTTAACTCTCTAATGTTTTACCTTTCAGCTCCCACTTTTAATTTTCAACACTTTCTTCTCTCTAATTTTTCACCCTTCAGCTTCCACTTTTAACTTTTTATATTTCAACTTTAAAATGTTTCAGCTTCAGCTTTCAAATTTTGACACTTTTCAAATTACAATGTTTCACCTTTTAGCTTCAACTTTCAAATTTTGACACTTTTAACTTTCTAATAATTCACCGTTCAGACAAGGAATTCAGCAAATTTAAGCATTCTCTTTCAGCTCTCTGCATTCACACGCATTTTCCGCTAGGAAATGCACTTTCTAGTTATTATTCTTCTTCTCTTTTCCTACGTCAAAAATTTACAACGCTTCTCCTCCTAGCCCGTTCGAGCTACAGCCATGAAACTTTCCACGGTCGTCCAAACTGTTCCCACTCGAGTTGCTATATCTCTTCGGAACGATTGGACCAGCGGTTTCCGTATAAATCGCGAATTTCGGCCCAAAAATCGCTCAAGTCATTCCCTATGGGAGCCCTAGAGTGGTGATGTCATGGCTCACTCTAACTTTGAGCAAGCTCAGTCTTGTTGCTACTTGCACTGTTTTTTCAACTAAAAATTAACCTTTACACACACATTTTATATCTAAATGGTAGAGATTTTTGTCCTCTTTCAGTTGGTGCTGTTTTCATTTTTTAAAAACACACGGTTTTTACTCCAGGTGGCCTAAACCACAAGGAGTGCACTTAATTGCTCCATTCACCTCCATTCAAAATTTCTGGTGGATTCTGTTTAAAATCTCAGTCGCAGGCTATTTTTAACTCGCCATAAATCATTCACACTCTATCACAGCTTCACAAAATTTACACCATTCTCTTCCTTAAAATCTTGGGATTCTAACAGTAAAAGAAATATTCCAATACCTCTGTTCATTCTTTCGTAATGTTTATTTGTTTGAGGGTATGGATTTCTCTAAAATGAGCAGTTGCAAAGAATCAAATGAAGGCTATTTGTAGCTCGCCATAATTTTTTTATTTCTAATCACACCTTCACAAAAAATTACAGCATTCTCTTCGTTAGGGTCTTCTGCTTCTTACAAAGAAAGAATCATTTCGATATGTCTCACGGTTCTTCTATAATCTTTATTTGTTTGAGGCATGGAAATCGGATTTTCTCCAGCAGATTTGCCATCGTTTGAGAATCTGACAGTTGAGTCAGCTGACTCGTTTGAAAATCTGGCAGTTGATAACTCCAGGTGCAAGCTGATTTCAAATAAGTAGGTCAAAGGTGTCTCATTGACTTTCAATGACCCATTGAAATGAATGGAGCATGAACCCCATAGATCCTAATGTAAAAGAGCTTCTGTAATTGATTGACACTGGAAAGTCATACAAGCATTAGGGAAGCAAATTACTTATCCAGCCCATCATTGCTTGTGAATTAACATAAATTAATTAAGCCACACCCACTTTTGACATAACTTTCAATGTCAAATATCTTCTAAACGGAACACAGTAGAGACATGGGGGTTGCTTTATATTATTCTAAATGAAAAGAAGATTACAACATGATGTCACTAACTCCTCCATAGCAACCAAATTGTTTACCATAGCAACTATATAGCCACATCTCTGTCTTAGCTTAGGAAAATGCTAGAGACTTGGGGGCTGGTAAGCTTCACCCATACTGACAGCTGAAACATATTGTGTTAATGACACCTCCATAGCAACCAGACTGGTTACCATAGCAACCAATATGGCATGTCTCTATCTCAGCTTAGGAAAATCATAAAGAGATGGGGGTTGCTGTATTTTACCCGTATAGATATGGGGGGCAATATATTAGGTCAGCGACCCCTCCATAGCAACCAAACTGGTTACCATAGCAACCAATATGGCGCAGCTCTATCTCAGCTTTGGAGAGTCATAGAGACATGGGGGTTGATGTATTGACATGGGGAACAATGTGTTGGGTCACTGACCCCTCCATAGCAACCAGACTGGTTACCATAGCAACCAATTTTGCATGTACCTATCTCAGCTCAGAAAAATCATAGAGACATGGGGGTTGCTGTAATTTACTCGTATTCATATAGGGAACAATATATTAGGTCAGCGACCCCTCCATAACAACCACACTGTTACCATAGCAACCAATATGGCGTATCTCTATCTCAGCTTACGAAAGTCATAGAGACATGGGGGTTGGTGTATTTTACTAGTGTTGACATGGGGAACAATATGTTAGGTCACTGACACCTCCATAGCAACCAGACTGGTTACCATAGCAACCAATATTGCATGTACCTATCTCAGCTTATGAGAATCATAGAGACATGGGGTTGGATTATGTTATTGTTGCGGAATTGACAACATTTAAAAAAAATAGGTATTAACGGTACCAACGCAAGCCAACATCGAAGTTTGCGTGCAAACTTTAAAATCTAGTTCTTCTTCTTCTTCTTCCGTTTCTTAAAAAAAAAATTCTACCGTCATCTCCTCCTAGCCCGTTCGACCTACTGTCACGAAACTTTCCACACACCTCAAAGCTGTTATGTAGTTTGTTGCTATGTCTTTTTGGAGCGATTTGACCAGCGGTTTCCCTAAAAATCGTGTAAATCTCCCAAAAAAGCTTAAAATTTTTTCTCGATGGGGGCCTCTAGAGTGGTGATGTCATCGCCCACTCTAACTTCGAGTGAGCTCAGTCTTGTTGATACTTGCTAAAATACTTTAGTTTTCTTAAATAAAAATTAACCTTTACCCACACATTTTATATGTAAATGGTAGAGATTTTTGTCCTCTTTCAGTTGGTGTTGTTTACGTTTTTTAAAAACACACCGTTTTTACCCCAGGTGGCCTAAACCACAAGGAGTGCACATAATTGCTCCATTCACCTCCATTCAAAAATTCTGCAAGCAAATGTTTCAAATCTCAATCAAAGGCTATTTCTAACTCGCCATAAATCATTCAAAACCTTATCACAGCTTCACAAATTTTATACCATTCTCTTCCTTAAAATCTTCTGATTCTAACAGTCAAGAAAGTATTTCAATATGTCTGGTCCTTCTTTCGCAATCCTTATTTGTTTGAGGCATGGTAATCGGACTTTCTCCAGCAGATTTGCCATCGTTTGAAAATCTGACAGTTGGATTTCCAACTGCAGCTGACTCGTTTGAAAATCTGACAGTTGATAACTCCAGGTGCTGCTCATTTCAAATAAGTAGGTCAAAGGTGTCTCATTGACTTTCAATGGCCCATTGAAATGAATGGAGCATGAATCCCATGAATCCTATTGTAAAAGAGCTTCGGTAATTGATTGACACTGGAAAGTCATACTAGTATTAAAGAAGCAAATCACTAATCCAGCCAATCATTGCTTGTGAATTAACATAAATTAATTAAGCCACACCCACTTTTGACATAACTTTCCATGTCAAATATCTTCTAAACAGAACACAGTACAGACATGGGGGTTGCTTTATATTATTCTAAATGTAAAGTAGATGACAACATGATGTCACTGACTCCTCCATAGCAACCAAATTGTTTACCATAGCAACTAAATTGGCATATCTCTATCTTGGGTTAGGAAAATGCTAGAGACTTAGGGGTTGGTAAGCTTCACCCATACTGACAGCTGAAACATTATATCATGTCAATGAGTCCTCCATAGCAACCAGACTGGTTACCATAGCAACCAATATGGCATGACTCTCTCTCAGCTTAGGAAAATAATAGAGACATGGGGGTTGCCGTATTTTACCCGTATTGATATGGGGAACAATATGTTAGGTCAGCGACCTCTCCATAGCAACCAGACTGGTTATCATAGCAACCAATATGGCGCAGCTCTATCTCAGCTTTGGAAAGTCATAGAGACATGGGGGTTGATGTATTGACATAGGGAACAATGTGTTAGGTCACTGACCCCTCCATAGCAATCAGACTGGTTACCATAGCAACCAATATGGCATGTCTCTATCTCAGCTTAGGAAAATCATAGAGAGATGGGGGTTGCTGTATTTTACCCGCATAGATATGGGGAGCAATATATTAGGTCAGCGACCCCTCCATAGCAACTAAACTGGTTACCATAGCAACCAATATGGCACAGCTCTATCTCAGCTTTGGAAAGTCATAGAGACATGGGGGCTGATGTATTGACATGGGGAACAATGTGTTAGGTCACTGACCCCTCCATAGCAACCAGACTGGATACCATAGCAACCAATTTTGCATGTACCTATCTCAGCTCAGGAAAATCATAGGGACATGGGGGTTGCTGTAATTTACTCGTATTCATATGGGGAATAATATATTAAGTCAGCGACCCCTCCATAGCAACCACACTGTTACCATAGCAACCAATATGGCGTATCTCTATCTCAGCTTACGAAAGTCATAGAGACATAGGGGTTGGTGTATTTTACTCGTGTTGACATGGGGAACAATATGTTAGGTCACCCACCTCTCCATAACAACCAGACTGGTTACCATAGCAACCAATATGGCATGTCTCTATCTCAGCTTAGGAAAGTCATAGAGACATGGGGGTTGCTGTATTTTACCCGTATTGATATGGGGGACACTATGTTAGGTCAGCGACCTCTCCATAGCAACCAGACCGGTTACCATAGCAACCAATATGGCGCATTTCTATCTCAGCTCAGGAATGTCATAGAGACATGGGGTTTGGAATATGTTATTGTTGCGGGATTGACAACATAAAAAATAGGTATTAACGGCACCAACGCAAGCCAACATCGAAGTTTGCGTGCAAACTTTAAACTTATTATTCTTCTTCTTCTTCTTCTTCTTCTTCTTCTTCTTAGAACAAAAAAACTACCGTCAACTCCTCCTAGCCCGTTCGAGCTACAGTCACGAAACTTTCCCCACACCTCAAAGCTGTTATGTAGTTTGTTGCTATGTCTTTTCGGAACGATTTGACCAGCGGTTTCCGTAAAAATCGCGAATTTCGGCCCAAAAAAATCGCTCAAGTCATTCCCTATGGAGGCCCTAGAGTGGTGATGTCATCGCCCACTCTAACTTCGAGCAAGCTCAGTCTTGTTGCTACTTGCACTGTTCTCTCAACTAAAATTTAACCTTTACACACACATTTTATAACTAAATGATAGAGATTTTTGTCCTCTTTCAGTTGGTGCTATTTTCATTTTTAAAAAACACACGGTTTTTACTCCAGGTGGCCTAAACCACAACGAGTGCACATAATTGCTCCATTCACCTCCATTCAAAATTCTGGTGGATTCTGTTTAAAATCTCAATCGCAGGCTATTTTTAACTCGCCATAAATCGTTCACACTTTATCACAGCTTCATAAAATTTACACCATTCTCTTCCTTAAAATCTTGGGATTCTAACAGTAAAAGAAATATTTCAATACCTCTGGTCATTCTTTCGTAATCCTTATTTGTTTGAGGGTATGGATTTCTCTGAAATGAGCAGTTGCACAGAATCAAATGAAGGCTATTTGTAGCTCGCCATCATTTTTTTATTTCTAATCACACCTTCACAAAAATTACAGCATTCTCTTCGTTAGGGTCTTCTGCTTCTGACAAAGAAAGAATCATTTCGATATGTCTTACGGTTTTTCTATAATCTTTATTTGTTTGAGGCATGGAAATCGGATTTTCTCCAGTAGATTTGCCATCGTTTAAAAATCTGACCGTTGATTTTCCAACTGCAGCTGACTCGTTTGAAAATCTGACAGTTGATAACTCCAGCAGGTGCAGCTCATTTCAAATAAGTAGGTCAAAGGTGTCTCATTGACTTTCAATGGCCCATTGAAATGAATGGAGCATGAATCCCATAGATCCTATTGTGAAAGAACTTCTGTAATTGATTGACACTGGAAAGTCATACCAGCATTAAGGAAGCAAATTACTTATCCAGCCCGCCATTGCTTGTGAATTAACATAAATTAATTAAGCCACACCCACTTTTTTGACATAACTTTCAAAGTCAAATATCTTCTGAACGGAACACAGTAGAGACATGGGGGTTGCTTTATATTAGTCTAAATGGAAAGTAGATTACAACATGATGTCACTAACTCCATAGCAACCAAATTGTTTACCATAGTAACTATATTGCCACATCTCTATCTTAGCTTAGGAAAATGCTAGAGACTTGGGGGCTGGTAAGCTTCACCCATACTGACAGCTGAAACATATGTTAATGACACCTCCATAGCAACCAGACTGGTTACCATAGCAACCAATATGGCATGTCTATATCTCAGCTTAGGAAAATCATAGAGAGATGGGGGTTGCTGTATTTTACCCGTATAGATATGGGGAGAAATATATTAGGTCAGCGACCCCTCCATAGCAACCAAACTGGTTACCATAGCAACCAATATGGCGCAGCTCTATCTCAGCTTTGGAAAGTCATAGAGACATGGGGGGTGATGTATTGACAAGGGGAACAATGTGTTAGGTCACTGACCCCTCCATAGCAACCAGACTGGTTACCATAGCAACCAATTTGCATGTACCTATCTCAGCTCAAGAAAATCATAGAGACATGGGGGTTGCTGTAATTTACTCGTATTCATATGGGGAACATTATATTAGGTCAGCGACCCCTCCATAGCAACCACACCGTTACCATAGCAACCAATATGGCGTATCTCTATCTCAGCTTACAAAAGTCATAGAGACATGGGGGTTGGTGTATTTTACTCGTGTTGACATGGGGAACAATATGTTAGGTCACTTACCCCTCCATAGCAACCAGACTGGTTACCATAGCAACCAATTTTGTATGTACCTATCTCAGCTTATGAGAATCATAGAGACATGGGGGTTGGATTATGTTATTGTTGCAGAATTGCCAACATTTAAAAAAAAATAGGTATTAACGGCACCAACGCAAGCCAACATCGAAGTTTGCGTGCAAACTTTAAAATCTAGTTATTATTCTTCTCTTTTCCCACGTCAAAATTTTACAACGCTTCTCCTCCTAGCCCGCTCGAGCTACAGCCACGAAACTTTCCACGGTCGTCCAGACTGTTCCCACTCGAGTTGCTATATCTCTTCGGACCGATTGGACCAGCGGTTTCCGTATAAATCGCGAATTTCGGCCCAAAAATCGCCCAAGTCATTCCCTATGTGAGCCCTAGAGTGGTGATGTCATCGCTCACTCTAACTTTGAGCAAGCTCAGTCTTGTTGCTACTTGCACTGTTTTATCAACTAAAAATTAACCTTTACACACACATTTTATATCTAAATGGTAGAGATTTTTGTCCTCTTTCAGTTGGTGCTGTTTTCATTTTTAAAAAAAACACGGTTTTTACTCCAGGTGGCCTAAACCACAAGGAGTGCACTTATTTGCTCCATTCACCTCCATTCAAAAATTCTGGTGGATTCTGTTTAAAATCTCAGTCGCAGGCTATTTTTAACTCGCCATAAATCATTCACACTTTATCACAGCTTCCCAAAATTTACACCATTCTCTTCCTTAAAATCTTGGGATTCTAACAGTAAAAGAAATATTTCAATACCTCTGTTCATTCTTTCGTAATGTTTATTTCTTTGAGGGTATGGATTTCTCTAAAATGAGCAGTTGCACAGAATCAAATGAAGGCTATTTGTAGCTCGCCATAATTTTTTTATTTCTAATCACACCTTCACAAAAATTACAGTATTCTCTTCGTTAGGGTCTTCTGCTTCTTACAAAGAAAGAATCATTTGGATATGTCTTACGGTTCTTCTATAATCTTTATTTGTTTGAGGCATGGAAATCGGATTTTCTCCAGCAGATTTGCCATCGCTTAAAAATCTGACAGTTGACTTTCCAGCTGCAGCTGACTCGTTTGAAAATCTGGCAGTTGATAACTCCAGGTGCAAGCTGATTTCAAATAAGTAGGTCAAAGGTGTTTCATTGACTTTCAATGGCCCATTGAA
>SRMA01025872.1:127133-169199 GCA_007224835.1 Danionella cerebrum | reverse complement strand
ACATTTCTGATCTGTGAAATTTCTATCTGGATAAAGCTATATGTACTCTTGAAATGATCTATCTAAGTCACAAGGACTAATTGAGGGTTGTATTTATTGTAGATGGGTTTTTTTTTTGTTATGCTGATTTCTCCTACAACCTGGATTTGAGAATGGCGAGCCAATCCCCAGCGTTCTGAGACCTCACCTGTTGGAGCATTTCGGAGCTAAGATGCCACCTGCATTCACACATTAGTCTACCCGGGTAGTACTACACCGAAGAAATTTAGGAAACTGGATTGAACTTGAACTTTGTTCCATTCACCCAATTTATTGGATCCACTGAACTGACCTTGAAAATTTTTTTTCTTTTTCCACTTTTCGTATTGTCTTTGGGATTATTTTTTTTATTTAGGGCAAATTATTTTGAGTTAATAATAAAACTATTACTGGTTGTTGGTTTCATAATCCTTGTTAGGTTCCTTTTGTATCCTCCTTTCACTGAGCCTAGAGTTTGAAAGCTATTCTGGTCCTGTTTAAAATCTACCGTGATTATTGCAATAATAACCCAGGGTTACATAAGCAAATTTGTGGCGAGCCAGCCAGGAGGATACTTTCAACCAGTAAAATTAGCTGAAGTATATTTTGTTCAGGGAATGTGAGAAAAGACAAAACAGAATGAGTGTTTCCGATGTTGAGAAAACCAGGGTGTTAGCCCATCAAGCTAAGCAGGCTGCGCAAGATTCAAATAACAGTAGTAGTGATGATGAGAGTCCAGATTCAATGGATTCTGACAACAGTACATCGGTTCTAATAAAATCTAAAAAGAGCTCACTGACAAGGAATCCCAGAGCAGGGTGTTCCACGCCTGAATTAGAAAAAAAACCTGATCCAGTAGTGAGGAAAAAACAGTCGAAGACTACCATAGAGACACTTGGACAAGATGTTTTAAACCCACCAGAGGTACAACGTATAGTTGTTGAGCATATTATCAAAAATGATGCTACCGTTGTGCAATCACACTCGAAATGGTTGCGTTCCTTCTCAGGACGAGTCCCAAAACCTCCCGGTGAAGCTGATTTTGACACATGGTGTTTGCATGTAGACCTTCTGATGCAAGATTCTCATTCACCAGATGTTCAGAGGAGGAAAATTTTGGAAAGTCTTTTACCTCCAGCAGCTGACGTAGTCAAGCAACTTGGCTCTGCTGCTCCGCCTCAAGATTATATCAAGCTTCTTGATTCTGCTTATGGGATGGTGGAGGACGGGGATGAGATCTTTGCCCGTTTCCTGAATACTCACCAGGACACCGGCGAAAAAGCTTCTGATTATTTGCAAAGATTACAGGCCATTCTCAGTAATGCTATAAAGCGGAAAGGAGTTAAGTCATCTTCAGCAAACCGTCATTTACTGAAACAATTCCAACGAGGTTGCTGGGATCATTCTTTGATACTTACCCTTCAGCTTGAGTCTAAGAAAAAGGCACTTCCTGACTTTGCTGAGTTGCTGCTATTGCTTAGAATCGAAGAGGACAAAAGAGCTGCAAAATTGGAGAGAATGCATAAACACATGGGTGGTTCAAAGCATAAAGTGACCAGTCACTTACAGTTTTCATCTGGTGTTTCAATGTACAGCGACCCTTCTGCATTGCAAGCCTGTTTGTCTGAAACAGAGGCTTTAAGGAAGCAAGTGGCTGACTTACAGTTACAGTTAAAGTTCTCCAAGATCAAAAAGAACGATGAATCTGAACCAAAACCGGTGGAAAACCCAAAAGTTTCTGCACCTAAAGTTGAGATCTATGCACAACAAATTACCAGTAAACCCCCAAAACCCTGGTTTTGTTTCCGTTGTGGGGAAGATGGTCATGTTGCTCGGCTATGTGAAGGGTCTATCAACAAAGCCCTTGTTGACCAAAAATACAGGGAGCTAAAAACCAAGCAGAACGATTGGACAAGGAGAACCGGAATGCCGTTAAACTGGACCGGGTTTCAGTAGTGGGGCATACTGGTACCCGTAAAAAAGAAATAAGTCCTGCACCTAAAAATGAAGAGAGCATATATATTCAGACCCATTCCAGCTTCCCAGCTTGTGACAGTGAGTTGATCTCTGGCATTGTTGGTCCACGATGCACCGCTGATGTTATTATTGAAGGGATTCCTTGTGTTTCCCTTCTTGACTCTGGTTCACAGGTGACAACTTTATCCAAGTCTTTTTATGACACTTACTTGTCATCCCGTCCAATTCTTTCCTTGGATTCTTTCCTGGAAGTTGAAGGAGCTGGAGGTCAGAATGTGCCATACTTGGGTTACCTTGAAGTCAGTGTACATTTTCCTGACAAAGTTGCTGGAAAAGCTGAAACGGTTACAACTTTAGCACTCATCATTCCAGATTATAAATTCAATCTTGAAGTGCCATTACTTATTGGTACCAATACACTCGATACTTTGTTCAGATCCTGTGTTTCAGACAGAAATGGTCATGGTTTTCTGAAAAATGAGCGTCAAAGGTCCCCACTCATTCAACACCTGCTCCACAGATACAATGTTGAAAAACAAAATGGGCGAGTGGCAAAAGTAAAACTGAAAGGGAATGAGATCATCAAAATCCCAGGTGGACAAAAAATGGTTCTGGATGGATATGTTAAAGGTGTCTCTACAGCCAAAGACTCTCCCCTTGTGGTAGAGCCTTGCACTTACTCCCATCTTCCTAGTGGGTTGTTTTTATGTAGTTATGTCCTTAAGAGCCCAAGAAGATCCTCTTTTAATGTTCCCATTCTTCTTAAGAATGAGACGCCTCATGACATCACACTTCCAAGGAAATGTTGCCTGGCTGAACTCTATGTTCCATCTGCATTGTCCTCTCTCAAGAACTCCTCGGCTGGAGACAATGGGCCAAAATCCACATCTCCCTCTATAGTGGCTAACTGCAATGCCATGTGTACTACCAACCATGATAAACTAATTTTTGATTTTTCTGATTCGCCCCTTTCTGAAGAGTGGAAAACCAGGATTGAAGCAAAGTTAAATAGCATTCCTGAGGTTTTTGCATTAAATGAGTTAGATTATGGGCACACAACGGCTGTAACACACAAAATTCGCCTATCTGACCCAACCCCCTTTAAACAAAGACCAAGACCCATTCATCCATCAGATTATGAGGCTGTCCGGCTTCACCTCCAAGAACTCAAGGATGCTAATATTATCCGTGAATCTGAAAGCCCCTTTGCTTCACCCATAGTTGTAGTGAAAAAGAAGAATGGTTCCATCCGACTCTGTGTGGACTACAGAAAATTGAATAATCAGACTATCAAAGATGCCTATGCTCTGCCGAACATCGAGGAGACTTTTTCTGCCTTAGCAGGATCCACTTGGTTTTCAGTGATGGACTTGAAGTCAGGGTATTATCAAGTAGAGGTGAATGAGGATGACAAACACAAGACTGCATTTGTAACCCCCATGGGTTTTTGGGAATTTAATAGACTACCGCAAGGGGTAACCAATGCACCAAGCACATTTCAAAGGGTCATGGAGAAATGTGTGGGAAGCCTCCATCTGAAGGAAGTCCTTGTTTTCCTGGATGATCTGATCGTGTTCTCCTCTAGTCTGGAGGAACATGAAGAACGCCTCATGAAGGTCCTTAACAGACTAAAAGAGTTTGGTCTTAAATTGTCCCCAGACAAATGTCGGTTCTTTATGAAATCTGTGAAATATCTGGGACATATTGTATCTGAAAAGGGGGTAGAAACTGATGCTGAAAAAATCACAGCTCTTACCACTTGGCCAAAGCCCAATAACATCAATGAGCTAAAGTCCTTTTTAGGATTCACGGGCTACTACAGAAGATTTGTCAGAGATTATTCAAAGATTGCAAAACCCCTCAACGCCATGACAGCTGGTTATGTCCCGACTAGAACTAACGTGAAAGGGCTTAGATCCGTATATAATTCAGAATTCAAGAAACCATTTGGTGAAAGATGGACCCCTGAATGTGATCATGCATTCCAGACACTGATTGAGAAACTTACATCGGCTCCAGTGTTAGGATTTGCAGACCCAAAGTTACCATATATTTTGCACACTGATGCTAGTCTTCATGGACTTGGTGCTGCATTATACCAAGAGCAAGATGGACAGCTGAGAGTCATCTCCTTTGCCAGTAGAGGGCTGTCGAATTGTGAAAGACGTTACCCCACTCACAAGTTAGAGTTCTTAGCCCTAAAATTGGCCGTCACAGATAAATTCTATGATTATTTGTATGGGGCTCAATTTACAGTAATGACCGACAATAATCCCTTGACTTATATATTGACCTCTGCAAAGCTTGATGCTGCAGGGCATCGTTGGTTGGCTGCTCTTTCAACCTTCACCTTCAATATTCAGTATAGGGCTGGTAAGAAAAATCAAGATGCCGATGGACTTTCTCGCAGACCTCATCAACAGTCCAAGCTTGATTTCAGCTCAAATGTTGAAGATGAACGCATCCGTACATTTCTGTCTCAATTCATGCTTGAAGAGAATATCAAATCCTTTCCGACTGCTGCTGTAAAGGCGGTTTGCAAAAAACACCAACTTCCAAAATCCGAACCGGGACAGACTGAAAATTACCCATCTGCTGCTTTAGAATGTCTATCCTTGAGTATTGATGCTGTTCCCCCAGAGTTTATACAGTCAGACCTACTCCCTGGATCATGCACTCTCCCTGTGGTGACGCCCCAGGAATGGGTAGTGGAGCAGCTACAAGATCCAACTATCAAAAGAGTGATTGAACTCCTAAAAACTGGGAAAAGGTTATCTTACCGTGTGAGACGTAAAGAGCCTCGAGATGTTCAATTGATGCTTAGGGTATTGAATCAACTCACCTTTGTGGATGGGGTATTATATAGGAAACGTACACATCAAGGAGAATCTTCATTCCAACTTGTCCTGCCAAGCAAATACAAGGAAATTGCCTTGAAAGCACTACATGACTCAGTTGGTCACCTGGGAGGTGAACGAACTTTAGACCTCGTCCGTACCCGGTTTTATTGGCCAAGAATGACTCTAGATGTTGAACGCAAAGTTGACACCTGCGATCGCTGTATTAGAAGGAAAGCCAAATTTGAAAGAGCCTTCCCTCTAGTCAACATTGAAACCAGCAGACCCTTAGAGCTTGTTTGCATGGACTATCTCTCTTTGGAACCAGATGGACGTGGTACCAAAAACATCTTGGTTGTCACAGACCATTTTACAAAATATGCAGTGGCAATCCCCACATCTGACCAAAAGGCAAAGACTGTTGCAAAAGCTTTGTGGAATAATTTCTTTGTACACTACGGATTTCCTGAGCGGTTGCATAGCGACCAAGGTCGTGACTTTGAATCAGCTGTAATCAAAGACCTTTGTTTATTGTTGGGCATAAGAAAGACTAGAACAACTCCCTACCACCCTCGTGGAAATCCTGTAGAACGATTCAACCGCACTCTCTTACAAATGCTTGGAACCTTGCAAGAGAATGATAAACAGAATTGGCGTGATCATGTCCAGCCACTGGTACATGCATATAATTGCACTCGTAATGACACCACTGGTTTCTCCCCCTATCATTTAATGTTTGGGAGACAGCCAAATCTCCCAATTGACGTGGCTTTTGGGATTAGACCTGAAGGAAAGGAGAAAGTGACTCACTTAGAGTATATCCAAAATCTACGGGAAACTCTACAAGAGAGTTATAAGACCGCTGTAGAACATAGCAAGAAGACAGCTCTTCGTAATAAGAAAAGGTATGACCTGAGAGTGAGAGAGTCCACCTTGTATGTTGGAGACCATGTCCTTGTGAAAAACGTGTGTTTCAAGGGAAAGCATAAACTTGCAGATCGATGGAGTACAACCATTTATCAAGTGGTGAAACAGATAAATGAATCCCCAGTTTACGTAGTAAAACCCCTTACCACCAGTGGCCCAGAAAAGACATTACATAGAGATTTGCTCTTACCCTGTGGTTTTCTGATGCCCACCATTTCCAAAGATGACAATATTGAGACCCTAACTGAGAATGAAGTATTTTGTTCAATTCCACAATCAAGTACTTCAGAACTAATGCAAGAACATTATTATGACCAAGCTGATGAAGAAATTGGTTATTACTCCCCTCAGACTACCCCAGAACTGCCTCACCCCCACATAACAATAGTCCGAGAAATACCCTGCAAAGAGAATGAATGTGTTCAGGAAATAATATTAAACCCAAATGCAAAGCCATTTGAGCCATCAACAACCATTGAAGTGCACTTACCTGGAAACTCATCGGAGTCCGAACCACTGAAATCGTCTACTGAGATATTTACAGAGCCAACCTTACCTGAAATGCCTCTGGAACAGGAAGATTCATCTGATGGAGAAGAAAAATCTCTATCTAGTATTGACAACGATTCTAATCAAGTGAGCGACCAAACCGTTGAGAGAGAAGAGACTGAAATGAGAGGGCAGGATGAAAATTGTTATGAGAGTGTAGCAACAAATGAAGAAGGAACTTTACCTGCACAGGAAGTGTTGCCACTAAGACGCTCAGTGCGACAAAGGGAGCCACCCGAGAGGTTAAATTACAATTCCCTGGGAAATCCTCTAGCCTTAGTCATGAACTCCCTGATAGATGGTCTGAGTCAAGCTTTCGGCCGAGCTCTTGAAACTCAAATTCTTCCTAGAGTCAGAATCCTAACACCAAGTCTTTCAGAGAGTCTATAAGATAGGATCACTACATGCAGAGACGCATGCAGATTCAGGAGGGGAGGATGTAACCCGCTTGGTTTTAACCTTACTTAGTTCAGTTGCAGTACCGGAGGTTGCCACTAATAAGGCGCTAGTGCGATTCAACCAGGAAGTCTAATCTTACTGGAGGGAAAGAAGAAGGAGAGACCACACGTCTTTATGGCATTTATTGGGAAAAGCCTCCCTTAACCGCTGTGTGAGAGAACCAAAGAACCAAGATAGTTGGGATATGGAAATTGGTTATTCTAGCAAGCTGTGGCGGTTTTTTCCACTTCTTTTCACTAGTGTCAAAAACGGTTAATTTCAAAGATTCCTCTGGTGAGTGAAATACTTTTAAGGCATTTATTGAAAACGTGACTGAGAAAATACTGTAAAAGGAGAAATGGATGATAACTGATGAATTGCGGAAATCATGACTTGATGACTGAAGAAATCTGCATTTATACTGTCTAATTATGTGTTACTGGACTTACATTTCTGATCTGTGAAATTTCTATCTGGATAAAGCTATATGTACTCTTGAAATGATCGATCTAAGTCACGAGGACTAATTGAGGGTTGTATTTATTGTAGATGGGTTTTTTTGTTATGCTGATTTCTCCTACAACCTGGATTTGAGAACGGCGAGCCAATCCCCAGCGTTCTGAGACCTCACCTGTTGGAGCATTTCGGAGCTAAGATACCACCTACATTCACACATTAGTCTACCCGGGTAGTACTACACCGAAGGAATTTAGAAAACTGGATTGAACTTGAACTTTGTTCCATTCACCCAATTTATTGGATCCACTGAACTGACCTTGAACATTTTTTTCTTTTTCCACTTTTCATATTTGTCTTTGGGATTATTTTTTTTAGGGCAAATTATTTTGAGTTAATAATAAAACTATTACTGGTTGTTGGTTTCATAAACCTTGTTAGGTTCCTTTTGTATCCTCCTTTCACTGAGCCTAGAGTTTGAAAGCTATTCTGGTCCTGTTTAAAATCTACCGTGATTATTGCAATAATAACCCAGGGTTACACATATAATCAGAAAATTAAATAATGTTATTCAGTTCCTCTAGAAATATCAATGTGAAGGCCTGTCGCTGTGACTCATGGAATGACGTGCTTCCTTTGGGAAGACCGCATATGAGCAGTCTCTTGTGAATTTAGTGGTCTTGAATGTAACTGGTCTGAGGGAGAGAGAGCCACTCAGACGGCCCTCGGTGACTGAAAATGCTTTTCCGTTTATCCTGAAGCATCAATAAACCTGTTTTCTTTCTGTCTCTTGTGTCTTCAATATTAACATGATAATGTATTAAATTAACAGGTGGTAATAAAATAACATGTTAGACGAACAATTAAAGAAAAACAAACATAAACGTAGTAGTTATTAAAGGTATAAATCATGTTTGTCGCATAACTGGTTCTCTCGCTCTCCCTCTCTCTGGGTGTTAATTGGACACCCATTGAGTGCTTTGCCCAATGCCATGGACCTTTTGTGAGGGTAAAAAGAAGAAAAAGAAATGGGGCATTCATGCCAGTGGGGATCTACGGTTCATTTGGACAGAAAAATGAACTGCACCAGAAAAATGATTGATTGCCCGCGTTAAGATTACATGGAACTGTTAAAAAAATCAAAAGGAACTTTTCTCAGAGTCATCTTTTTTTTTTTTAAGAAATTCATTGTAAAACATTAAATGCCATGTCTTCATCTCTTCGAACCAAAAACATCATTTTTTTTTTATAAATGACTTTTTCTGCTTTTGAAGAATATTGTGCTTTACCGGAATAGATAAAACACTGTTGTTACCTAATAAAAGGTTGAAAAAACATCTATTTGCATCCAGTGTACAGCTATATACTGCATATATGCATGCAAAATAAATATGATTAAAAGCTAAAAAGAATTTAACATAAAACATTGTTTAATTTAATTAAATTTAATTAAGTATACTTAATTTCAAAAAAGTACATTTCAAAACAGGGATAATCTCTTCTGGTGCCGGCAGATAAAACCAGCTTCCAGAAGAGTGTTTAAATCTAAATATAAAACACATATATTTAAATGCTGATTGAGTTGATTAATTTGAATAAGTGAGTAAATTCTTCTGTAAAGTATTTCACCGTATTCTTCTGTAAAGCACTTTGAATTACAGAGAATTTGCCTTGTACCAAACCGTATTGGTACTGTATTGTTTTGTAGTCTGATTTACCACTGGATCACGACGAACATTGTGTCTTTTTGTTCGTTTTTCTTTTTTTGTTGTTATTGGCTAAGCACCTCAGGCGCACGGAATGGTAGCATGCCAACACCACCACACCACAGCATTTATAAAGCTCACATGATTAGATTTCATTGTTTTCAACTGCAGCACACTCTGCTACGGTGCTGATATTCTGCCCAGCTGAACCAATAAAGCTATTAATATGAGCATTGCTGCGGGAATAGTGGCTCTGCTCAGTAAACTCAGCTGGTAGTATGCTTTACTTGCCAAGTCATCTTTGAGCGCCAACTTCTACAGTGTAAACACGACTACAATCATTTTGATCCTGCTGTACACAATCCAGTGTCTCTAAAGACCAGTAGACATCCTCACTTCTCCTGTCTCTGTGGATAGTTTGTGGAGAACTGTAAAGTGGTAAAAGCCATGAATATGACCTGGAGTTTTAAAGGAGCAAAACGCCAACATAGTAAGTACTTCGAGCCGGATTAGATGTGTTTTTTCACTATACAGCAGGTGAAACCTGGAGTTGTGAAATGATTGAAATGATGTGAAAAGAACTAGGCATGAAACCTTTGTATGGACTGTTCAGAAGAGAATCTGAAATGTGTATCCCATGATGCAATGCAGAAGACATTCTGGAGAGGAGGGATTTAACAAACTTAAATCAATTTGAAAAGGTTAATAAAATTCTCCATGAAATATAACAGTTTTAATGCTGTTGGGACAAAGATTAGCTCTTCCTGCAGAATTTAAAAAGCTGACCCCCGTCAAGAGACTTTAGTGAATGCAGCAGACGATAACACGTCAGGATGGATGGATTACACCTTCTCTCTCTCCTGAGGAATTCAGAGTGAAATCGGGAATCTGGCTGAGATAAAACAACACTATCTCTTTTTCACCCGCGCTCTTGTAAAGGAGCCCCCGGGCAACCTGCCTGCCTGTTGCCATGGAGACGTAATAGTTTTACTTCCTGTAATGTGATATGTCTTATCAGGTTCAGGTGGAGAAAAGAGATCTCCTCAGCTGTTTTTATTTCACGCATCATCAAACGTTTTTGATCACTTTTCACAGAGGGAACATTAACACACTGCCCATATGTTCAGCAGCTGCATGGACCGCTTTAATAAAACACCTTTTAACCACCCAGCACTCTTTTCTGTTTACCGTCTGTCCCGATTATAGAGGTGTATCTCTAATACAACTCTAATGCAAATGCAAAATGATGGTTGATCCGTTTTACCCTTGTTTTTGGCGATCCTTGCCATTGGCGATAAATATTTGGTAGCAACAAGACACATTGGAGTCACAAAACAAGTTTATTAGCATGCTATAAAACATATCCTACACTATTATTCTATAATTTCTAACACAACCTGCTTTAGAGCAGCTATGAGCTCGATAATGGTGTCAATGCTAAAAGAAACACCAAATATGTCTCTAACCAAACCCAAACATTGCTGCTCCACACACAGAAATCAATAAGCCACAATTCCAAACACAGTCTGTGTGTTTCAGACCCAATTCCTGGAGGCTTCTGTTGCTGTTATGCTGCAAGAGCACACAATATGCCATCGTTTCATGAGCGGCCAGCACACTGATGTCTTGGTGCTTGTTTCGTCCACCGCACTGCAGTAATGGCCATAATGGCCCTCTCTCAGCGTGTGCTCCATGAACAAACAGCCACCCGCTCTCAGCGGTTCACATCTCCAGATGTATGGCTGGCAGCAGAGAATCACCTCCGGAAAAACTCTGCATCATTTCTCTCAGTCCTCCGAAAGCAGGACCCTTCCAGAGTGAGGAGATGCTAATGAACCGCAGTTCCACAGGAGCAGAAGACCCAACATCAGCTTTCATATGAGTTATGCAAATCTGCCCAATATGGTGATGGTCGGGTTATTGCATCTCGAGGACAGCCTGAAGGTGCAATATATTTGATAGCAATAGTTGAAAAAGTTATAATTAACCTAAAATGTTTCATTTAAACATTTATTTTTCAACATTCAGTGGGAAAACAGAATTTGTTTTCCAGAATTTCCAAACACAATGATAATCCAATGAAAATAAACTAGATGGCTAAAGTTTGCACGCAATCTTTGATGTTGGCTTGTACTAGTGAGTGGCGTTTAAAACTCATTTTTAAAATGTTGCCAATGTCACAATGAGTAACGCATCCCACCCCACAGGTCTCTATGGCTTTCATAAGATGCGATGGTAAATAGCCTGGTTGGTATGATGGGGCTAATGGCATGATATAATTGTCCCCCATGACATTATGAGTAATATAAACCAACCCTCAGCTGAGAAAGTCATATGCCAAAATAATTGCTATGGAGACATAATATAATATTCCCTTTATAACTATTGGTTGCTATGGTAAACAGTCAGGTTGCTATGGAGGAGACATAATGTAAAATTTGTTTTGTCAATATTGGCCCTGCTGGTAACAGTCTGGTTGCTATGGAGTAGACATAATGTAATATCTGCTTTATCACTGTTGGTTGCTAGGGTAAACAGTCAGGTTGCTATGGAGGGGACATAATATAATATTTGCTTTGTCACTATTGGCTGCTAGGGTAACAGTCTAGTTGCTATGGAGGAGACATATTGTAATATCTGCTTTATCACTATTGGTTGCTAGGGTAAACAGTCAGGTTGCTATGGAGGAGAAATAATGTAATATCTGCTTTATCACTGTTGGTTGCTAGGGTAAACAGTCAGTTTGCTATGGAGGAGACATAATGTAATATTTGCTTTGTTACTATTGGCTGCTAGGGTAACAGTCTGGTAGCTATGGAGGAGACATAATCTAATATGTGCTTTCTCACTATTGGTTGCTAGGGTAAACAGCCAGGTTGCTATGGAGGAGAAATTATGTAATATTTGCTTTGTCACTATTGGCTGCTAGGGTAACAGTCTGGTTGCTATGGAGGAGACATAATGTAATATCTGCTTTATCACTAATGGTTGCTAGGGTAAACAGACAGGTTGCTATAGAGGAGACATAATGTAATATCTGCTTTATGACTATTGGTTGCTAGAGTAAACAGTCAAGTTGCTATGGAGGAGACATAGTGTAATATTTGTTTTGTCACTATTGGGAAGAGGTGAATATTGTAGAGCAGGAAGTTGATAAGATTAGAAAGGATGAGGTGAGGAAGGCTCTGGGGAGAATGAAGAGTGGAAAGGCTGTTGGTCCAGATGACATACCAGTGGAGGTGTGGAAGTGTCTAGGAGAGACAGCAGTGGAGTTCCTTTCTAGGTTATTCAACAGGATTTTAGAGAGTGAGAAGATGCCTGAGGAATGGAGGAGAAGTGTCCTAGTGCCAATCTTTAAGAACAAGGGTGATGTGCAGAGTTGTAACAACTACAGAGGCATAAAGTTGATGAGCCACACAATGAAACTTTGGGAAAGAGTAGTGGAAGCTAGGTTAAGAAGGGAAGTGGATATTTGTGAACAGCAGTATGGCTTCATGCCCAGGAAGAGCACTACTGATGCAATTTTTGCTCTGAGATTGTTAATGGAGAAGTACAGAGATGGTCAGAAGGAGCTGCACTGCGTCTTTGTGGATTTAGAAAAAGCATATGACAGGGTGCAGAGAGAGGAGCTTTGGTCCTGTATGAGGATGTCAGGAGTGGCAGAGAAGTATGTCAGAGTAGTTCAGGATATGTATGAGAGAAGTAAGACAGCAGTGAGATGTGCTGTAGGTCAAACAAAGGAGTTCAAGGTGGAGGTAGGGCTACATCAAGGATCAGTTTTGAGTCCGTTCTTGTTTGCTATGGTGATGGACAGGTTGACAGATGAGGTCAGGCAGGAATCTCCATGGACAATGATGTTTGCAGATGACATTGTGATCTGTAGTGAGAGCAGAGAGCAGGTGGAGGAAAACCTGGAAAGTTGGAGGTCAGCTCTAGAAAGAAGAGGAATGAAAGTCAGTCGCAGCAAGACAGAATACATGTGTTTGAACGAGAGGGAGGGAAATAGAACAGTGAGGTTACAGGGGCTGAGGTCAAGAAGGTGCAGGAGTTTAGGTATTTGGGTCAACAGTCCAGTGTGACGGGGAGTGTGGAAAAGAGGTGAAGAGACGAGTGCAGGCAGGTTGGAGTGGATGGAGAAAAGTGTCAGGGGTGTTGTGTGACAAAAGAGTGTCAGCTAGAATCAAAGGAAAGGTGTACAGAACAGTAGTGAGACCAGCTATGTTGTATGGGTTGGAGACTGTGGCAGTGAGGAAGAGACAAGAGGCAGAGATGGAAGTAGCAGAGATGAGGATGTTGAGGTTCAGTTTAGGAGTGACGAGGATGGACAAGATTAGGAACGAGCACATCAGAGGGACAGCTCAGGTTGGTTGTTTTGGAGACAAAGTCAGAGAGGCCAGATTGAGATGGTTTGGACATGTGCAGAGGAGGGATAGTGGTTATATTGGTAGAAGGATGTTGGAGATGGAGATGCCAGGCAAGAGGAAGACCAAAGACGAGATATATGGATGTGCTGAAAGAGGACATGAAGGTAGTTGGTGCAAGAGTAGAGGATACTAAGGACAGATTTAGGTGGAAACAGATGATTCGCTGTGGCGACCCCTAAACTGGGAACAGCCGAAAGGAGAAGAAGAAGAAGAAGGCTGCTAGGGTAACAGTCTGGTTGCTAAGGAGGAGACATAATGTAATACTTGCTTTGTCACTATTGGTTGCCAGGGTAAACAGTCAGGGTGCTCAGGAGGAGGCATAATGTAATATTTGAATTGTCACTATTGGCTGCTAGGGTAACAGTATGGTTGCTATGGAGGAGATATAATGTAATATTTGCTTTGTTACTATTGACTGCTAGGGTAACAGTCTGGTTGCTAAGGAGAAGACACAATGTAATATTTGCTTTGTCACTATTGGCTGCTAGGGCAACAGTCTGGTTGCTATGGAGGAGACATAATATTCCCTTTGTAACAATTGGTGATGCATTACTAACACTGGGTCTAACTAGCAATAACAGCAGATTAGATTAGGATTAGATTTACGCATATACTAATAACAATATAATAACAATAATAATAATAATAATAATAATAATAATGATAATATAAAGATATCATATTCATTTTTATATTAATTGATTTGTTCCACATGGGTTATGAATCAGCTGAGCAACGGCAGAGACACACCTGCGAATGCAGACCACCTATGAGGAGCCAGATCAGTTAGGCACATCTCCGTGTGAGGAAAGTGTAAAAATTCGAATGAAAAAAATCTGATCTGAAACTGAACACTGAGAAACGGACAAAAGATGTACTGAAACTGAATCAAAAATTGTTAAAAAGCCTTTCTTTGCGAGAACAAGGACAGTAAAAATCATTTTCAAATTATGTATTTATTTTTAAATGAGTAAAAATGCAATTTAGATAATGTATTTACATTTAAAGCAAATTTGTAGGCATTTTTTTTTTGCAATAAAATTCTTGTTTATGCTTCAAAATTAGTTGTATATAACAGGTTGGGTGTGAGGGGGTGTGGGTGACCCAGACTCAAGGCAAATCAGAAAGTCATGTGTACCCTCTCTCTTTCTGTCATGGCGGCGCTCAAATCATGCTAGCGGCGGACTCAATGGCCAATTGGATCAGAAAGAAAGGGTGGGGCAAGACCTGCATAAATGAGCATTTTTACCCAACATTAAAAATTATAAGACATTTTTAAAATAACACATGAGCAAATGTAACACGAACACTCGAAAATATCTGATTGCTATTCCCAAATGCTAAGAAACTTGTCGGTCATCAGTTGCAGTGTCCAGGGAGCGCACGCCGGGGTGAGAAATGTGTGCAGCAGCTGTATAAGCTAATGTACAGTAAATGAAACGTGACCGGACTGATGCCGGAATGTGGACTGAGACCGGAGCAGTATTCACACATTATATGAATAATGTACAGATTATTCAGTTACAATAAATCCACACCTGAAACAAAGCTGCAACTCATGGTTGAGGGTTTTCTGCTCAGGGAGGAAACACGTGACCCATCAGCCAAAGCAAAGATGACCACAACTTCCCCAAGTATTAGATAAACCAGTTCAATTGCAACTTATTTTTAAAGCGCACTAGAAAGATTAGCTTCATGAAAATCTGTAGATAAGGGAGATAACCCTTGGAAGTACAATACCATACACAACAAATATAAGTAATATGGATTGCGCTTCAGGAAATCGGCAATTTCGCTAAAATCTCTAAAAAATAACCACTTGTGTCCTACTTTAACCAACTACTTCTACAGACTTTATCTGTTCATCTCCAAACTCCATTAGTCTCATCTTAAGGCATATTGGATGTTAAATTGCAAAGATTTGTTGAATTCGTTAAAAAATGTGCGCACAGTGGCCCCCAAAATTTTGTCATAAACAGGAAGTTGCTTATAACTCAGCCATTCAATGTCCGATCTGGTTGAAATTCGCCAAACATGTTGAAAGTCTATGTCGGATCGCAGTTTTTATAGCAACCTACAGTGTCAGTTATAGCACCTCCTAGTGGCACCATAGAAAATCACATTTTCTGCTGTTTTCTACTGCTATTTGTTTTGTGTTTGAAGGACATTGTAATTTATGGAACTTTTGTAAGGGATAAAAACTACAAAAGAGTCAATTGGAACGAGTTGGCAAAACTGAGAGGAATTCAATTATTTTTATTTACTTGTGAAATTCTGTACTCCTCCCAAAAAATTGTATCAGTTTTATATGAAGGCATATGGGATGTTAAATTGCAAAGCTGTTGTTACTTCATTAAACAATGTGCGCACAGCGGCCCCTAAAGTCGAAATTTTGCCACAAACAGGAAGTCAACCACACTCCAATGTCCGATCTGGTTGAAATTGGGCATGCATGTTAAGAGTCCATGTCTGATCGAATCTAAATAGCAACCTTATAGTGCCGCCTAGTGGCAACATGGAATATTCCATTTCCGGCTGTTTTATACTGCTATTTCAGACTGTGTTTGAAGGACATGTTTGGAATGTACAAAACTTGTAATTTCTATTAGTTATTTTTATCCACGAGCTCCTCCAAAAGATTCCCTCCAAACGCCATTACTTTTTTCTTAAGTCATATGGGATGTTAACTCCAAAGTGAGTTTGACATCGTTAAACTATGCGCAAGAGCCCTTTGATCGCTGCTTGCAGCTTTAATTTCCTTGTTACTATACTTTTAAACCTCATTAGTTACATTTAAAGCATTCTTGCTAAAAAAAAAGAGTTAGCACCAGAAATAAGGGTGGAGTGGAGGCCTGGACTTCGGGACAGTTTACATCTGTCATCCAGAGAAACCTGGCAACCCTCATCCATCCACACCTCTGGCATCTGTTTCCTCCGGACTCTGCAGGAACCCAGAGTCTAAGTGAGAAAGGCCGGGCATTCACATTGGACCTGTATGCGGCAGTCAGAGCATCAATAATGCAGCGTCTCAGTTATTTGTTTGCGCTCGTCGCTGGCGCCACTTCATTGTTTTTTCATGAACACTGTAAACTGCATATTTATGGCCAGTCACTGAGCTGAAACCTCCAGCCTGACAAACATACGAGAAATTACATTTTAATTTATAACCTTTACTGTCTTATACATCGATAAAACTCATAAAGCTGCTAATGTCAATCAAATACTAATAGTCATTCTGTGTTTATTGTATATAATAAATGAGAGTGAAACAAATAAAGCGTGAATATTGATACCAATTAGCTTTTTCTTAAAATTTAATTTTTTGGCACATACTAGTAGATAACGGAGACCAGTGGACATTCATGAACGTATCCGGACATGCCAGGAATCAGTTCCAACGTGCAACCGGATGACACCAACCAGCTCGTAGCAATACATGTGAAGAAAAATCAAAACGGCGTGTTTTCGACAGATCAGAAAGATGAGAACAGATCAGATCCTTGTGAGAATTAAGCAGCACACAGAGTAAGCCTTATTAAAATTCCACGCCACTCAAGTATTTGCAGCTGAATGTGGTTTTACATGAAAGTACACCCAACATGCAAATTAATTGCTTTTCAAATTGCATTTCACATTATCTTTAACGCTCCAGAAGCAATCATTAGATTAACATTCAGACTTGTTTTTTTCGGGCTGAAAATAAATACCACTAACTGCTAAAGTGTTTAGATATTTGTAGCTTTTTAATATCCGTGTGGTGACTCCATTCAGTCCTAATCTGAGATAAGAGGGATGTGGGTCTGATGAGGACAGGAAGCCCGTCTCTCTCAAAATCAACAAACACCTGATGCCAAAACATTTATGACCCATCAAAAATATGAATATTGTTGCTTCGGATTATTTTAATGGCCATTATTTGAAATCAATAAGAATCTAATTTAAATGTTTGTTTTGTAACTCTTAGAAGTGCTGGCACGCACCAGTGCTGTTTTGAGATGAGGTAGCGGCGCTTATCATCGTTGTCAGGTGAAACTCATTCGGCCGGCGTGCTCAGCGCGGGAGACGGGTGTCACCAGTCCAAAGTGTCACCATCAGGCCAGTTGAGGTACTGGGGCTCGGCCGGACTCCTTCCCCTGAAGGAGTGTGCCAGCCACTGGACGGCCCATTTTCTGACAGGGAGGCGCATGGATCCAGTGTAAATAATGTTTCAAAAAGTTTATTAGTTTTGAAATTTTGGTTTTAAACGAACATTACAAGAGTTATGACATTATTTGCAAGGTAATTCACATTAAAACATGAGCAAATGCGGCAATGTCTTTCAGTTTTGTTTTAAAGACCCCAAATCTGTGCCATCTAGTGATGACTCAAAGGTATAACTATTGCAAGTACAAGATCTGTGATATGGCTTGTGTTTTGTTCTGGCATAAAAAAGGCTTGATACAGGTTGAGGAAAGTTTTGTCTGGATTTTTTTACACAAATTTCATATTGTTTTGACCTTGTCTTTGCTTTTTTCTGGGAGGGTTGGGGGTTATAGTTTATTTTGTATTAACACTTTAGATTTTGGTTTTAAAGCGTAAAAACTATTCGTTGTCAATTTTTAAGATTTTCGCAGTGAAAAAAACGACTAAATATTCTGAATATAATTTTTTTTTTATTTCAGATTTGCTGTGGAATTATTATGTTATGTAATAAAAAAAAGAAGAAGCCGGGGTTGTTATATCAAGCATTGCCACAAAAAAAACTGTTTTAAAGATCATTTCTTAAAGTAGCAACAGTTCAAAGGTAGTAAAAATGCTCAAAAAGGCCCTGGACTTCGAATGGTTCCTTTTGAAGTATTCTGTGAGCATTCAATAATTGACTGAGGTTTTTGCAATCCCTTTCGTGATCACAGGAGAATAAATCCAGGAGCTGCAGCAGCTTGCATTAGTGAAATACTTAAGCTCTCGATGAACTCAAGTCGGGGTCAGCAGATGCTGAGGACCACAGAGGTCTCCAACTCTCTGCAGATGATCACGGCAGACTTCACGTGTGCTTCAGACCAGCTCCAGAAGAAAGCGGAGAAAGCATCATGGAATGGTTTCATGGTTGAGCAGCTGCATCCGAGTCATACATCACCATTTATGTTCACTGAATGTGTGAATTAATATAAAGAAATCAAGTAAAATTGTATATAATGAAACAATACATGCTTGGTTTCTATTTCCAATGTGCTCCTAATGCTGTAATTCATATTTTATCACTTTTAAACCCCCTCTTTTCTCCCCTTCCACACTTTTCACACTCCTAATGGGAGCCAAGAAATCGTGGGCTTTCACTGAGCCGTCTTTCTTTCGCTTGGCTGGTTCCACCAGGGGTCTGTGGTTTATGGTTACCATCTCAGAGGTAGAATCTCATTGGAAGTGTAATAGACAGGCCCTTGAGAGTGCTGTCTATGAAGGAGATGATTTTTGATATGTTTGAGATATTGAGTTGTTTGTTTATTTCCTCGCTGGAACTCGCTGTGCACATTCTTCGAAAACATCACCCTTTTTGTTCAGCAAATAATCACGGAGATGTGTAAGGAAATCAATAATGAGCAACGGTTCCTTCTTTTTATATGAGCTCCCCTTTAATTCAGAGCTTAGGGACTGGCGGAAGCAAAGAATAAAATAGGAAAATCTACATCAGTATTTGAAGAGTTTTCCCCCAAAACTTTCTATTTAATGAATTTGAGTGAAAACGTGTTTTCTTTAGCACAAAAGTGGTTTGAGGAAAATCTAAATGATATGTTCCAAGCTTTTAAAAATCACCTCAAAGCCATGCAAACATAAACATTTTCAAATCCAGATTTTAATATTTAAAGATTTATTTAAAAAAAAAAAAGTAATTTTTTTCCGTTTTTATGCTTTTTATCTCCTGGTAAACAATCGTTTAGCATGTAGTTCATAAGAACTTTGTAGGTCAGTCTGTTTTTAGGCAGATACAAACAGAATTTTTTTCTGCAGGAATTTCAAACTATAAACCCGAAATGTGTTGTTTGGGATAATTTCAAGTGCTTTTTGAGTATAAATGTGGCCAAGTGAATGATGACACATTTCATTTTTACTCGTATTTTGGGGAAATGTTTGACATGTTTTCAAAAACTCAAAAAATGGAAAAAAGGGAGGGAAATTTTTAAGCAGTTTAATTTAGTGTTAGCAGCCCCAAACAACGTGAAAGTTAGTAAATTTGAACAATGTACAAGTTTTAATTATGTCCACAGCAGCCATTCAGCCTTGCACCAAGTATTACTTTTTTTTATTATTATTTTAAATATTTAAAAATTATGATCACCATTCTCTGTCTCGGGTAAAATGATGGGACGCTTTTATTGCTGCTTCCAGTGCTGTGGCTGTGTATAACCCTTCCGAATGTAGCGGGTTTAGATCGAAATGCAGTTTTTGTATCTAGGTTCATTAGCCATTGTCAGATCATCCTTTTTTCATCTAAGAAATTAGCTCCACTACCCCCTACGCTGCTTCTGTCCACCGCTGAGAGATTGATCACTGTGTTTGTTGTTTTCTTTTCTGGACGACCAAAATGTTCTCCTGCCTAGAGTCTCCAGGTCGACTGCAGTATCTCAACCAAACACATCATCTAGCTCTTAAATCACTGCAGGGCTCCTGATAAATCCCTGCTTTGGATGTGAACAAGAAAATATTGACAGGTGTTCACCGGCTCCTCTCAACCCCTTTCCCTCCCTGTTTACGATATTGCGTTGAATTATTAATCAGTCTTTTATGAGAGAAGAGGAGCTGTGTTTTACTCCGTGGCGAGTGAAGTGTAAATCATGCAGTAGAGGGAGAGACAGGGCAGATCTATATTAAAGTGATGAACGTAGTAGATTGTGATCCTGGAGTTCATGCTATCAGAGCCACTCAGCCCTTCATTGTAATATGAGATCTGAGATTGGAAACGGATGAAAACTGAATTACAGCTACAACACTGGGAGTGTGAAGAGATCAAATCACAGGAAATTAACTTAGGAGGAGAATCTATTAAACTAACATCATTGGAAGAGTCCACAATATCAAGCATTACATTTAGCAAACCAGAAGAACATTGTAAAAGCTCTGCTTGTGAAGCCTAGAAGCATAGTGGGAAAAATTACAAATGATACGAATTGATGGTAAAATATTATCTGCACTGTAAAAAAAAAAAAATGCTAAAAATTCAAGCCAAAAATTCAAATTTAGTTAAACTCTTTCTGGAGCAAACAAGGTTAAGCACAATTTGACTGGGCAAGATTTCTTAAAATTAGTAAAAAAGTCTTGTTGACAACAAATGCTGATGGATCTTAAAAATAGACAAAACCAGTGATTACAAGCTGATTAGAAAATAAAACTGCACTGAGACTACACTATTTGTAACTAGTCACAAGTGATGTGACACAAAATAGGATGTTTTGTTTATCATTTTGTTTATATATTTGGAATGCACCGGTACACAAAGGGCTCGGAGGGCTTAGCAAATTAGTAATTTTTTAACCATTCTTAGCATACATTACATTAACAGACAAAAAATTTGGTATTTGCTAAAACTCACTTTATTTTGTTCAATCAAAGATCAATAAACATCTTCAAAAAAATGCCACTTTTATAAACAATATGTTTATTATGTGTGTCTCTCTGAATTAGTTGGGTCTGGCTGTTTGAATGATTCAGAGCCTCTCTAGCTGTGTGTGTGACATGCAAATGGTGCTGCATGATGACGGTACAGATGAGCGCTCATGTTTCATGTCTTGCCTTTTGCATAATAACATCTGATAAAACAGTGCATCCATGGAGTGATATATTTGTGTACCTTTCTTCTCTTATCATTGTCATATTTGATAGCAAAGCCTAAATGTGTCCAGGTTTAAAAACCTCCTCACAGCGCTGACTGGGGGACGCTGAGAGTGAAATATGACAAGTACCGCCCTCCTCTAACTTTAGCGCTCACTGCATGGATATTTACAATGGCAGTTCATTAATTGAATATATGAACCAGAAATGGTTCAAACTCCACCATATCACTCGTCTAGAATTAGAGTTTATAGTTTATCAAAAAAGGTAAATTAGAGACAACAGCACTAAGAATGTTTGTGATTAGTAGATAGCACCAAGTAATTAAAATTTGTTTAAATATTTCAAATTTGACAGATTTCTCCATTAAATGTAGTGAATGAATAAATTTAACAAAACAAGAACGTTTTGCTTAATCATTGACATACATATAAACTTAAAAGCAGAAATCACTTCCTTGTTTTAAGATTCTTTTTCACAAGCATTTTTTCCTGTTTTCAAGAATTCTTACAAAGCCAAATTTTCCAATCCCAGTTTTTTTTTTTTGTCATTGATCAAAGAAGATTTATATCTGTATAAATTATTTTATCTGTAATGTCTTCAATTATTCATTCATTCATTTTCCAACCTGTTTAATCCCTCTTTGGGGTCAAGGGGGTCCGTCGGTGCCCATCTCCAGCGCACAAAGGGTGACAGGAGTGGCTACAACCTGGACAGGTTGCCAGTCCATTGTTCCATTGTCTTCAATTAAACGCTTGTTTTTATGTTAACTATGAACAAATTTAATTTTAAGATAAATAAAGTGATGAATAACTTAAATAATCACTTAAATAAAGTTTTTAAACTAATTTAATAGGGACATACAATCTGTATTCTGATTAAATAGTTTTAATAAAGTGAAAAGTTCACTCTAAAATGGCATTAAACTTTCTTTTTTAAAAGTGGTGTTTAAAAGCATTTTTATGAGCAAAATGGAATGGTTGCCAAGGTTGAATTTTTGATTGCTATAGAGTCATTGACATACAAAGTTTCCCAAACCAAAATGAGGAATATAAACCAACCCCCAATCCATCTATAACTTTCCCCAGCTGAATTAAGGAAGTGTCAAATGGTTGCTAGGGTAAACAGATTACTATGGAGGGGTCAGTGACATTTCAGTTGTCACAATAAAATATATAAACCAACAAACACGTCTTTATCATATACCAAAGATGAAATTTGGTTGCTAGGGAGTTGTCAGTGATGTCAAACAAATTTTAATTAGTTACTATGAATAACATTAAAAAAATGATAAAAAAAAAACAGAAAATAATTTTTCTAATTAAGTTTACTTGTTTAAGGTTTACTCACCCTAGATCATTTTTTTTGCAGATATTAACATGTATATATCACTCTCTGTCCGCAGAAGACTGTAACCTGAAGCAAGATGAATGTCACATGGTCTTGGTCCATTAATATGCTATCCAATCAATGAGTGGATTCATGAAAATGGCATAAATATGCATTGTACACAACAATAACATGGCTCTGGGCACAAGCTGGATCGCTTTTTGAAATATTATTTTTCAACTGGTTGATCCAGGATCATGTTTTGCCTTGAAGAAAACCGGAGAAGCATTTCTATAGAAACAAATTATAAACATAATTGTATATAAATATTGTCTCGGATCCTCCTGCATTTTTTGTTTGTTGTTACCAAACATGACTCACAAATGTGCTTTTTGTCATTCCTGCTGAGTCTCTATTGAAGTGTTAATTTGAGGGCTATATATATATATATTTGTAATTATTTAATTAATCTGTAAAAAGTACTACGGTGCCCTCTCCTGCAGGGTTTTATCATGGTCGAGATGTTCTACTGAATGGGGCAGTAAACATCTCGGATTCTTTGAAGCCATTAGTGGAAACATCAGCAAACATCCACACCTTAACTCCACTAAACCTGGACCTCATGACCCATTACCGTCAAACAAGGGAAACTGTCCTAGACAGAAAGAGGAAGAGGTCATCTGAGCAGCAGAAGCAAGATATGGCCACAAACAGGGACAGGGAACCACCATCTGCCCTCCCATTTGTTGCTCACCCGAGGGGGTGTCCCTAAGCCAGATGGACCCCCAAAAATCACACAGGCTTGATGTTCTGTGTTCTGACAGGCTCTTAGCTGTCAGTGCTCATGAGCTGCTTAGCCAACACTTCTTGTCCCACCTGGAGCTCTATTTCTGGCTTTGATTCTCCAGACAGGAAGATATTTCAGACAACCTCGTCTGTTATGTCTGAATGCCCCACGATGCTTCCCTACACCATCAGAATTTTTCTATAGCATGCCATTGGTAATGACGGTTTATTGCAGCAAAAACTGTTTTCAATAATCACAATGTGATCAGTGCCTCTTCCCCTTTCATTAGCACCCACGCTCGCTTGTTTGTTTGACAACCATGACAATGTACTCTACATCCCTGTGATGGTTCCTGAGCATTTGCTCAGCGTCAGGATGTTTCTTTTGCTTGTTTTGTCAAAATCAAGCTCAGTCTTCTCCTCCAGGTCTTAACAGATGGTTTCTGCTTGAGGTGATGAATATTTAAAGATGTCGACCAATAAGATATAGAGATATGCCAAATTGGTTGCTATGGCAAACAATCTGGTTGCTATGGAGGGGTGAGTGACATCATATAATGTTCCCCATGCCAATGCAATTAAAAAAAAACAACCCCCATGTCTCTATGATTTTCTTAAGTTGTGAAAGAGATATGGCAAATTGGTTGCTATGGTAGAGCCAGTGACATCATATAGTATTCCCCATGCCAATACAGTTAAAATAAACCAACCCCTATGTCTCTTTTCCTAAGCTGAGATAGAGATGTGCAAAAATCGGTTGCTATGGTAAATAGTTTTTTGGCTATAAAAACGACTGTGACGTATATTGTTTACTATGTCAGTACAAGTAAAATAAACTAAAATAAACTTCCACATCTCTATTGTTTTCCTAAGGTGAGATAGAGATATGCCAAATTGGTTGTTATGGCAAACAATCTGGTTGCTATGCAGGGGTCACTGACATCATGTAATGTTCCCTTTCAGTCGAGACGCAGACGATGTCGATGTCTTGACTATGGGTGGAGCCATCCTGAAAGTGGGTGGAGCCGAATATTTAACGGGCAAATTAATTTGCGAGTGAAGTTGATTAGCAATCACCTTGATTAGCAATCAACTGCTCTATAAGAGCAGAGCGTAGCTCTACACTCATTCTGCTTTCTTCCGAGGAGCCGAACCCACTTACCTCTACGGCACCTCAGAGCAGCGACTTGAAGTACATGGCCAAGGGAACGTCTGCGTTCCCTCCTTCAGGGAAAGCGGGTTACGAAAGTAACCTAGACGTTCCCTTTCAGTCGAGACGCAATAACGTTAGAAACGTTAATAAGGCTAATCCACTTGGGGTCAGTGTTAATGTTTACATTAAGTCATTTTTTTTACTTTAAGTGATGAAATAGCTAATTTTATGAACTTTCTCGTTTACAATTTGAGTAAAGTATAAGTATATGTCCCTAGGTAAACATAAGAAAATAAGGAAAAGAAGTTTCAGAAGTGACTAGAATCCAAGGTGATATCTCCCTGTAGAGAGATATGTAATGTGCCATGATATTGTAACCCACCTTAATGCTGTTCCTTTAGAGACAATCATAAAGTTTAAAATAGATCAAATATTGTCCAAATAAGACTTTGAAACTACATGTAACCAATTACGAACTTAAAAATGCATTATTTCCAATAATGACAAAAAAAAATTATTTATTCTTTTTAGGTAAAATGCACCATCACTAACCATCCTCCTACAAAAAAAAAACTCAAGTTGTGGGTGATCTAATAAAGACATAATTTATACTTTTGGACAAGCTGAAGTGTATTTTCACACCACAGTACATTGCTTTTAATCATGGCCAGAGTCCACCAGACACAACGAACGCTACACCTCAGAGTTCTGCATGAATAAAGCACCCCCTGAAGCCACAGAAGCTACAGCGAGGAACGTGAGTCTGGTGTAAAATTGTACGCTCGTAAAGAGACTTTACTGACTGCAGCAGCACAGTCCATCACGCATGTTCCCATCAAGAGCCCCATTTATTTCCCATTCCAGAGCCAAGTATATGAAGGACGGGTGTGGGGGACTGCAGTGCCTATGGAAGCGTAACACAGCGCCTGTTTTACCATGCCCTCCACACACTGGAATACACTGACATTGTAAGTCTCTGACAAAAACTGTCAGCCCAGACAAGAGCCAAAGGCATGAATCAATGGGACTCTATGTAAGTGGGAGGGAGGACAGAGGTGACAACAAACGCAAGAAAAGAAAGGGAGACAAAGTACGTTAATTAATTTTCCACAAGGCTGTACTCAGAGCCCCCTCAACAAGACAAACGATCTCATTTGCCACGAGGAGCTGGAGATGTACGCAAACAAATGCTGGCATCGACACTCAGTTTTCAGATTCATCAAATCTTGTGGAGAGGAGAAGATGTAGTTTCACACAAATGCAGCACGAAAGACACATTTGTTTTATGCGTCTGTTTGCTAGTTACACAAGCTTGCGCTCAACTATACTTGTAAATGTGTGAAAATGAACTTGTATGAAGAAAAAAAATGTTTTCGAAGCAATCCTTAACTAAATTAAACAGATTTGTTCCTTGCATGAACCTCTGTCCTGTCAGAACTCCAGAGAGCTGGGAAAGGCTTTCCATGTGACTCTCTAAACGGAGCACATATTTAAAACAAAGGTCATAAGAAACTCATCAAAGTTCTGCTCCCTTTAAAAAGCTAAAGTGAACAAGTCTGACTGAGGAGGACCCAAGTAAACAATTAACACAAAAGAAATCTTCAGTCGGCGTCTTCTGCAGAATACGATCCAAACAGAAACAACTGAACAAAGAGAAAGCAAAGAACTTAAAGATACTGAAATATGGATCAATGATTCAGATATTAAAGTTACCATATTCTGCAATTTTTAAAGAATTTATAGTAAATATTTGAGCACTCTGTGCCCTATAACGCCACTGCACCATTAGTAAACGTTAGTAAAAAAAACATCTGAGAATCACCTCATATTTTTTGCCTTTGCAAAACGCACCATTTAACCCTGTTCTCCCCCACAGTCATATTTTTATCACACCCTTTTTTTGGATTTGTCGTTTGGGAATCAAGGGTAATGTAGTGCGTACTGGCCGACCACTCGCAAGTCAAATAGAACAGCATGAAGTTGTTCAAATGAGAATGAAGAGACATAAATAAAGTGCATTGAAGAGTTCTTTGCAAGTCTCATCACTTCACTAGCAAAAGAATCCACCGTAATCATGTAGAAATGACAACGCGTTTCACGCAGTTCAGTGTATGTGATTGCTAACGAGCTCTTGTGATGTTTGCGAGAGTTAGTGAACAAAGTTTGGATCTATTTCATGCAAATATTGAAGGGGTTTGAAATCTGGAAAAAATGTATTCTTTCTAATGGTGTTTCATCACAGAGCACTAACGACAGGCAAACAGAACATCTTGAATTTACTGATTTCCTTTAGATTTATATTCAAACCTTCAGTACAATAAAGAACACAAATGTTTATTTAGAAAATACAAAAAGCTGGCAGAGTTTTAAGAAACTGTTCAATTTCAGACTTTCTTTAAGGCAATTATTCAAAGCAGACTCTTTTGACTCAGATTCTTGAGATGATTTAAAGGCGTATTGATTCAATTAAACATACATTTTCAATTACTGACAAAGACATTGACAGCTTTTTGACTATTTTCTAGCTTGAAAATCAAATATCAATTTAACTAACGCTACAACTTTCCTTCACGCTCACGTTTCAATGAGATTTATACTTTAATGCAACATTCAGAAAAACACAAATGTGGCTCCACCGTCACGTCAGAAAGAAAATGGCAACGCAGTCATCAGGTCATTAAGATGAACTGCACTGCCATAAAGAGCCTCGACGCAAGCTTTGAACATGGTTTTATGCATCTGCTAGCGCTTCATTTGCATAAAATGAGTGATGAAGCCAAGATAACCAAATAATACAGCGCACTTGAATTTATCAAACCTTCCAAAGAGCTGCTTGTTTAACCAAATGAAACATCATCAAAAATAGCACAGTGCTAATCAAATACGCTAACTCAAAAAGCTTGTGAAATGAGGTACTAAAACCCTTTTCACAGTGGATTCGTTTTATCTGAAGACTGTATATGATTTCAAAATGACTCTCTTCTGTGAATTCACACGAGATCAGCGACACACTGATAAACGTTCTCACTGTACTTTTACAAACGCCACACAGGAATAAATGCCGTCAGAGTTTATATTAATAATGTTCAAACTCTCACGAAGAGAGTTAATGAGTGAATTCTGGAAAAGTAATGGTATTTTAAAAGGTTTAAAAACATAAACCCTAATTAAATGGTCATGAATTGGTTTGTCGGATTGTTTTTTAATTGGTTTCATGAATTGGTTTATAAATGTCCAATCAGATGTCCAATTAGAAATCATTTTAAAAAATTGACATTTTTATGGCTATTAAGTCCTTCACACCGCATCTGGAGGAAGATAGGTTTCTCACTTGGCTGCCCTCAGCACTTCTCTTTATTTGGTGAATGGTTTACATATTAAATCATTAAAAAAAGTATAATTTATATGAGTAGGTATGATTGGACCCCTTCACCTGCCAGGATCCATTGTGATTGGAGGACGAATGAATATATGTCTGCTCATAAGGGATTAATGACTACATTTTTATTTTAACCATTAGACGGGGCCTTTCTGAGCTTTTTTTAACTACTTTACTATTTTCTCAAATAAACGATCTTTACACAACAATTCCTCAACAAACCTGGAATTTTACCAAAAATACAATTCTGAGTTTTAAATTTTGTAATTTTAACTGGAAAAATCTCATAAATTAACAATAAGCAGTTGTTATGTTGTACGACAATGTTTTTAGAAGCATTTTGTTTTTATAACTAAACAAAATTAAATAAATCCCCACAAAAAAGCAAAGATAAGGCCAAAACAATGTGAAAATTGTATCAAAACCAGAAGAACCTCTCATACACCGTATAAATGGTTCCAAGTATGTTTGTCCCATTGTGCGTTTTGTGCCAGAACTTTGAGAAATACAAGCCATATCACAGGTCTTGTACTTCCAAATGTTATCCCTTCTATTCACCACTAGATGGCAGCGATTAAGGATGATGATAGGGACCTGGATTTTTTTTACCTTTCATCACAGTCTCGGACATGTCAAACATTTTTAGCTTTTGTGTAGACTTTCATTTCTTTCTCCCTCCTTTATTTTTGATTCATGCAGGCTTGATTGTTGGTAGTCATTCTTTTGGTAAAAGGTCAAATTTGAGATTTGTAATGTTGATTCCTATTTAGAACCTTTAAACCATAAGATGAGTAGCGCGACCAGCAGTTCTTGGATGTGTATGGGTGTGCAGGTGTGCATGTACATGGGGGTGTGTTTGGGTGAATGTGTGTGTGCGTGGGTGTATGAGTGCGGACAAATGAGTATGGATGAGATCCGAAGGGGGGGCAGCTGCCGCCTGGTTTCCCGCGTCCCCCCCTTGGTGACTCTACCGTGTTCCCCAGGCAGGGGGGCGGTTGGCTCGTCTGCGTGGTGCCCGCATCAGCTCCTGGTAAATTTCCTTCACCCCCACACATAGGACCCCGGGGGTCTCAATCTCTGTGGGGGATTGGGGGGGGGGGGGTCGGCCTATTACTGATCGGGCCCCCCCCCCGGCCTACTCCAGGCACTGTAGAGGGGCCTGCCTCCTGGATCGGTTAGAGGACCAATAACATCTGGCACCGACCCGCTTCAGGGGCCGGTCTCCCCCCCGGTGCCCCATAAATCACTTGCAAGGACACACTACATTTAGGGATGGAGGGCTAGTCTCTTCATCCCGATCTGATGGGTGGGGCTGCAAATTTGTGCCCCCCCCCCATAATTCTAGGGCGGAGTAGACTGCCCTCTTATTTTACATACATATTAGACACGTAGGGAATGAGGGAAGGTGCCTGGACGTCAGCTGTCAACCAACGGTGACGCTCCAGGACATCACTCCCCAGTTTTAATGCAACTTATCTCTTCAACATATACACAAACACATACACTACACCCCAACTGGGGGCAGATGATGGGCAGTGGGTGGGCGGCCGTCTCTGTGTTCCGTCGGGGGTGGGTATATGCCCTCCGTCAGCGCGGGCTCGGGGGATCCCCGGGTCGGCGCAGGTCCACTGGACGGTGACTGACCGCCCTTCGAGTATGAATGGTGTATGGATGGAATGATTGATGAATGGATGGATGACTGGGGGAGGGGGGTCTGAGACTGCTGGTCGTGGTGGGTGCGGGGCCGGGTTGTGGCTGGGGGGTGGCTCCGCTGTGCCTGGTGCGGTTCCGCTGTGCCTGGTGCGGTCTCCCTCTCTGCCCTCTTCTGGTCTCATGGTCGCCTCCCCCTCCTCGCTCCCCTGCTGCCCTGGCTGGGCCGTGGTCGGGCCCGGATCCGGGGGCATTGCCGCCGGGGGCTGTGCACGTGGCGGTGGTCGCGGGTGGGGCCTGTTGGGGTCCACCGGGTCACTTCGATCTGGCTGCAGAGCCGGTTCATGTAGGACCTCGCAGCGCACTTGGGCATAGAGGAGTGAGGGTGGTCGGCCACTTGTGGGTTGGGTCTGCTGTCCCTGGCCGTCCAGCTCGCTGTTTGTGATCTTTGGTATGCTATGTATTTATCTTCCCATGTAACTGAGTTGTATTTTAAAGTGTACAACACCATTATGACCCCACATTAATCATTGGCTGTGTATGTAAGTATATTTAAACATGTGTGTATGTGTGCCTGAATATAGAAACTGCAAGAACTGTTCTGCATGAACTAAAACAAACGGACATGGTTTGTCTAGGTAGATGCTCTGTATACATGCGTGTTGAGCTGCAAATGGGAAAAAAACGGTAACTAGTACTTATGCGTTATGTTCAGGTAGGTATTTATTTATTTTATTTTTATTCATTTACTGATTTTTTCCTCTACTTTGATTATTATTATTTGTTTTCTTTTCTCTTTTGCTCTTCCTTTCTTTCTTTTTCACTTGTGAACCTTCCCCAACCCTTTATCCACTCCCCCTTTAAGTCCAACACCGTCTTGTCCTGACACAACTGATGTAAACTGACTCGCGGGAACCACAACTAATAAATATTTAATAAATACATTCAATGCTCCAATCCAGAGGAGAAAACACCACACCAGGTGTTTTACTCCCCTGGAGAAAGCAAAACTGTCCAACTCAGCAACGCATATACTCTCCCATGTGATGGCTTTTGAGCAGGACAGGACAAGGTGTAAAAAAAAAAAAAAAAAAAAAGATGAGTAGCGCAGCATATTACAGAGTTTAGGTGTGTTTGTGCGTGTGCGTGCAAGTGTGGCTGTGTGTTTGTCTGTGTGAGTGTGTTCAGCCACAAACAACATGTTGCACAAAAGGCTAGTAATTTTTTTTTTTTTAGTGTTTGCAAAATTTCAAAGCATTTTTGAACAATATGTGTCAAAAACTACAATTTGTCACCAAAAATTGTTCAATTTGATGAAACAGACAAAAGCTGTGGCCAAATGTATATTGAAAATCATCCTAAATTGGCTGAAAACATCCTCATTCAACACATAAAGGTTAATTACAGATTATATTTACATCACTTGCCCCACTTTAATGCTGTGGGTCCAGTTTTATATTTTACAAAATCCAGTGAACATTTTCCCCTTGTGTTAAACAATACTTCTGTAAAATGGAGATTCCAAACATTGGCTCGCTCCCAGTTTTTGGTAGATGTACACTCTGGAACAGAGCATCCAAGTATTCATTTTATGAAACTATTTTTGGTTGTTTGACTCACAATGTTATCATGAATGAAGGCATAGCTATAAGTACTTGCTTATTTCACGCGGCAGAAAGAGTGGCTCAGAAACTCAAAGAGTGAAGAAAATCAAGAAAAAGGATATCTTGCTGTTGAGTAAGTCAATGTTTATTTTCAGCCCAATTTTCAACATAACTGATTAAATATCGTAGCAATAGTTCCAGGTTGTTATCAATGCCATGGATCTTTACCTCTACTTCTGGGTTTTTTACCACAAGACCCTCTCTTTCATTCTTAAAATGGCGGCCACCTGAAATAAGCGAATAGCGTTCACTACTAGGGAGGGCTAGGTTACACAGATCTAGAACTCTGAGGACCATTCATTCATTCATTCATTCATTCATTCATTCATTCATTCATTCATTCATTCAACCATTTTCCAACCCGTTTATTCCCTTTTTGGGGTCCTGGGGGTCTGCCGGTGCCTATTTCCAGCACACATTGGGAGCGGGAGGCAGGGGTACACCCTGGACAGGTCCCCAGTCCATCGCTGAGCACTGAGAACGTCATTGCTGGTGAAATAAAATCAGTTTTAACAAAGACATTTTGACTTATGAAACTTAATTGTTCCCTGGCTTGATCAACATGAACGAAGCTGAGAAACCTCTCGCCATCAACAGACTCCCTCCTGAGATATGAATAACAAAAGGTCCGAAGTGAACAAGCGATTAAGGAGAAGCAGGACAAGGCCTGACCGGCTGACCTTCAGAGAGGAGCTCTTCATGAGTTTATCACTGGAGCGTGAGTGTTTATCACTGTCAGACGAGATCATGTGAGAGAGATCTGTAGGGCGACACACAGTTGGTGAGCGGACGCAGTATCCCAGAGCCAGCTGCTGGGGAAGAGAGATACTGCTGATGGGCATCTGTTCCTGGTGCTTCTGTGGGGCTCAAACCGCAGCCAAGAACGCCAGCGAGCAGGAAACCGAAGACACGGTGAAACACTGACACCTGTTCTGTAAAATATTCATGTTTGTCATTGACTCCGCAGACTAATGCTTCTGTTTGCTCCTGGATTTATTGCTCGTGTTTAAAAATCTGTCTTTAAACCAAAGACTAAATGGGTTACAGTCCATCAATGCATTTTAATCCTACGCTGAAAAAAACCCTATGCAACCACAATGTCTAGTCCACAAACGACACCAAAAATGTGTATCTCAGGACATGACTTTAAAGGGGACATATTATGCAATTTTTAAAGCAGTTATAATAAATATTTGAGCCCTTTATACTAGCACTACACAGTAAGTAACTTTCTAAACACATTATAAATCATAAAAAATGTGTCTTTGAATCACCTTGTATTTTGCACCATTTACCCTCGATTCTCCCACAGTCATGCTTTCACCACTCCCCTTTTGGGACTAGTGGGTATTATGGGTAAAGTAGTGCATAATTGCCACGCCGGTCGCAAGTCAAATACAACACTTTGAAGCAGCATTTAAAAGTAAAGTCATGAAGCAGCAACGGCTGACAGGGCGGCTACGGTGCTCGGATATCAGAGAGTGTGTTCCTCCATAGCAACAACTGGTCTCTAAAAATGTTTATAGACATGTTTTTTATTGATCAGGTGACTAAATCTATTGGATTTTTATCATTTATTTGTAGTGGTAAAGGATAAATGGCATGTTGAGACCTTTGGTGGGTTTTATCGTTTATCTCCGGAACAAAAACTAGTTTGTTTCTTTTAAAAACTTAAAAAAATTATTCACACCATTGACAAAGTCATAAGAGTCAAATGGTTACGTCAAGGCTCCCCTGGAAGTGCGGCACCATCCACATAGCAATGCCTCCACTCGTGATATCCGAAAAACAAACACGCGCTAGTTATAGACGAAGCTAGCAATACACAAATGTGTAATGTCAGTACATGAAGTTGATATAGACCAATTACCATTTTGTAAACATTTGTGATGCGCGCGCAAGAAAAAGACCAGGAGTCCTAGCACTGAGGGAAGACATCAATGTGGTAGAAAATGGATGATTATCTAAATATAAGTTACAATAATTACAAATTATTTACATTGTGTTCTCAGTGCATATTACCAGTTTATCAGCCAGCGATGAGCACTGTTATCTGTCAAATTACACTGGTGAGAGGCATATTTGCAATGGATAACGAATAAAACAAAATGGCCAGTGGCCAGAAATGTGCAATTATTCAATCGAAGAAAACTCCAAGTGTATATAAGCTACAAAAAGGCGTATTACAGTACACTCAAACAATAGTTTGAGATAAAAAAAATAGCTAGCTGTTGTTGCTAAGCTAATTACCAGCAGGACACTGTAACAAAGTTAAAGGTAAGTTAGCTAGTTAGCATCAAGCTTTTAATAATCTTCTGTCAAATAAGCATTTACCTCATGAGTAACATATACTGTTACTTATAGGTCGTTGTAAAATAAATCGAGAACCGTTAATGTGCTCCATTTACCATAGGGTGAACATACCCGACATAAAATGCGAACTGCTCGCTCCAATAGGCACTTCTGATGGCTGTCAGCCAAAGACGTCGATGGTTGCTTGTATGCGGTAAAATGTAAGATTGCAGTTTACGGATGTGCATTTTTGTTGGGCATTCTACCACACAACACAACATGGCTCCCAGTTCATCAAAAATAGTAAGATGTCACTCGATTTGTGCCATTGTTTGTGTATCTTAATATGACAAATGCAAGGTGCGGACAGTGAGCGCGGTTTCTAAGGAAACTATGATCACTGTGTTTACGTATTACGTTAAAGATAAAATCGATTTTCATTCAAGCACATTGATGTACACTACATAGTTGAGTCATTTGATAAAATTGGTAAATCGAACAGCCCTAAGTCATTTACATTTGATTACAACTGTTTGAGTACCTAGCTCTGTTGTAAACATGTGCACCAAATCAAAGGCTATAACAGCAGTTTGTTACAAGATAAGCTACAATCTGCTCCCTCGCATTAAGTAGATGATGAGACTTCACTAAATGTGGTTCAATAAAGTATTATCTTAGAAAAAAATATTGAAGGCACTCAATCCACTTTTTTTCCCATATGCAAACAGTATCCTATTTGTTCATGATCGTCTGAATGACCCAATTCCGTTTTTTTTTTTTAAATGCGACCAAAGTCACTTTCATATGTGGTTAGAGATCAGATACGTTTCCATTTTTTTGAACGGCCAAGTCAAATGTATCCAGCTTTTTAATCACCAATCATCATTCAGACGTGCCTTCTCAAAGTTAAAAGTTGCTGGAGAAGTCAATAATCCAGTTAACTTTTTTTTAATTACAAACTCCTAATTGCTTTAGCTAATATTCCAAAAAATATTCTGTTTGTTTGGGTCTATCACAATCTTCTTTCCTAATATTCTTTCAAATTAATCAAGTTTGCCTCGAGCATCAGAAAAATCTAAATTGAGTATTAAGACCTGCAGTAAGTACATCACGAAAGGCTTTATTTACACTGGAGACCTTGATGCTCGATTACGATTTGATACCTACCGTATTTTTCGGCTCATAAGACGCACCCAATTTTAAAAGAGGAAGATCTAGAAAAAAAAAGATTCTGAACCAAATACTGTTGTAAAATATTTTATATCAACTGTGTAAAAGTTAACAGCCAAATATGTAACATGAACAGACAGTAAACAGTAAAAGTAACAAAAAAAAGGCTGTAATGTTTTACTTTGCCCCCACTCATCATTCTAAAGTCTGTTTACTGATATATTCTGAATAAACATCATCTCAAATGTTGTTTTGGTCATCAAAGGTTCACGATCATCACCTCCTAGAACTGTCTTGACCAGCTGCATTCCCTGTGCATATTACATTTCATCTACGTGTTCTAAGATGCAAGTTATTAAATATGAAAAAAGGCCTTCTCTTAACGCTCTATTTCTTTTGATATTTGGCACCAGTTTATCAGGAAATGACAACTTTGTTCTCTTAGACTCATTTTCGCTAGTATTTAATTCGATATTCCAGTTTTGCTCATAAATTATTTAGCATCTTTGGATGAAAACATGGCTGATGTCTCCATTGAAATTTTTGGTTTTGTGATGCTAGTATTGTGAGGATGGCCATCAAACCATTCTGTCACTAGTCTGGAGTGACAGTGACATTATTTATTTTGCTACTTTTGCTCTGAAAATTCACCCTACTCCTAATGAGAGAATGAGCAGATGATTGAAACCTTAAGCAATCAAACCCAACAACACTTTGTATATGTTGCAGTTTCACTGTCCATCCCTGTTTGTGCAGCAAGTGCAAATGAAAAACCCAAATTTTACATTTTTGTGAAGAAGTGTTAAAAGATCAGAGAAGAGTTAGTGCAAATGAAAAGAATGGAAGTGGAAGCATCTCATTAGAGCCTGGGGATGTTTAGTAGCAGTGCTGGCGGGTAATGAGCAGTCGCTATCGAGCACTTATTTTAACTCACTCTCGTCTCTAGGAAACAGGGGAGAGGATTCTTCAACACTTTCTGATCTCTTTTTCCTCTCTTCTTGCATCTACAAAATCAACATCTAATAAAGTGGCAGAGGTTGAAATGTGTCGACTAGATGGAGTGGACCAAAAAAAAAAAATCAATGTGAAAGCACACAGTTAAATTTGAAAACAGCTTCATGCATTTGTTTTTGAAATCAAATACGTCAACTCTGATGAGGAAATAAGGATCTTTCTTTTAAAACATCATTCTCTTCAGGTGAAGGCTATAAACCGAGCTTGTTTTGTTCAAGAGTCATGTTCAGTAGTACGGGCCAAGCAGCTGTACTTTAATGATTATGTAACAAACAAAATATTATTCACTGGCTCTGAAACTAAACAGATTGGGCCTCATTAGTTGCATATTGTTAGAGCACTGAAGTTCTCTAGGAATGCACTCTGCACACATCTTCCAATATCTGTAAACAACAAATAAAAAGAACACAGTTTCCATCCAACGAGTCCAAGAGAACAAAACCCTAATTTCTCGATAAACTGCTGCCAAATATGAAAAGTAAAATGGAAGTTGCTGCATTAAGATAAAATTGAGATTCGCATATAACTTACTTGAATCTTAAAACATATGAAACGCAATATGTGCAGTCATGTCATCTTGGTTTTGGAGACAGGAGACTGCTCTTTGGGGACGTGGCCGGTCAAGACAGTTCTGGGAGGTGATCATCTTGAACCTTGACTTTGGCGAATGAATTTTTGAATGATTCAAACAACTTTTTAAAGGTTGGTTAGTACATTATTGCCGCACCATTGTGCTCCAGTTCCGACAGAAAAATTAAAAACAAATTCATAAATTCCCCCAAAAAGTAAAAAATTGTGCTTTTTTCTGCCAGAATTAAAATAAAAATAATAAATATATTTTTTAAAATAATAAATAAAACATAAAATACAAGCCCATTATCACAGGTCTTGTACTTCCTAGGGGTACCATTTCTTTTCACACTAGATGGAACTGATTTGGAATCTGTAAAATGGTTATTCATAACCTTGTCATAACTCTTGAAATGTTTGTTTTAAGACAGAAAACTTTTTGAAACCTACACAATATATGGAAAATATAAATTAAACAATAGCTGGTCATTCCTATTAAGACAGAATACATGTGTTTGAACGAGAGGGAGGGAAGTAGAACAGTGAGGTTACAGAAGGCTGAGGTCAAGAGGGTGCAGGAGTTTAGGTATTTGGGGTCAACAGTCCAGTGCGACAGGGAGTGTGGAAAAGAGGTGAAGAGGCGAGTGCAAAGGAAAGGTGTACAGAACAGTAGTGAGAGCAGCGATGATGTATGGGTAGAGACTGTAGCAGTGAGGAAGAGACAAGAGGAAGAGATGGAAGTAGCGGAGATGAGGATGTTGAGGTTCAGTTTAGGAGTGATGAGGATGGACAAGATTAGGAACGAGCACATCAGAGGCACAGCTCAGGTTGGTTGTTTTGGAGACAAAGTCAGAGAGACCAGATTGAGATGGTTTGGACATGTGCAGAGGAGGGATAGTGGTTATATTGGTAGAAGAAATGTCAGGCAAGAAGTCAAGAGAAAGACCAAAGACGAGATATATGGATGTGCTGAAAGAGGTCATGAAGGTAGTTGGTGCAAGAGTAGAGGAAACTGAGGACACAGTTAGGTGGAAACGGATGTTTCGCTGTGGCGACCCCTAAACTGGGAACAGCCGAAAGTAGAAGAAGAAGCTGGTCATTCCTACTTAATTCAAAACAGACGCTGTTGTTGGCAAAGGCAACGGTGCGTGCAGAGACTGACCAAAATGTTACCTAAGAAACCAAAAGTGGACGGTTTTGAAATCTCAGCTTTGATAAATGATTGAGACAAAGGGTTGATTCATTTCACTCAAAGTGACATAAGAATCATTACATTATCCCTTACTCCTCCATAGCAACCATGGTGTTTAGCATGGCAACAAACTTGATTTATCTCTATCTCCGCTTTGGAAACAAATAAAGACATGGGGGTTAGTTCATTTTACTCATAATGACAGAGGGAACATCATAACATGTCACAGACTCATTCATACTCATATGCTTTTTAGCTTAGCAGCTGTTACCGAATTAATAAATTATCGCGTTAATATTTAAGACTCAAGAGACGGGATTGTATGAACAGAAAGGAATCAGAAAAGCATTTCAGTCACCTCTTGGCCAGGAGGCATTTTGCGCAGCTTTCAGTCCTTTCCACGTTACATGGTGCAGATCCCCGAAAGAGGACTTTTGAAAAGGGGAGACTGACTACATGGGGTCCCACCACAGGAAACACGTCATTTCACGAGTCACAGAGACACACCAGCCCATATTTTAGCGGAACTGAATAATATTATTATCAGTTATATACAATGTTTACAATTTTCTAACACACAGCCAAATCAGCAGATTTATATCTCATCTTCAGAAAATGCTAGGGATATGAGTCTTGGTATACTTCACTCATAGTGAGAAAGGAACATTTAAATGGCATCATTGTTTCCTCCAAAGTAGCCAGAAAGTTTCGAGCTAATTATTTCAATGTAAAACATCATAGACTTATGCTAAAAATAATAGCATTATATAAATGGGCACTAAAAGGTCTTGAATCTTGATATGCAATATAATACTCAGAGAATCACTGTAGCAGATAATAAACAATAAAAAACAATGTTCTTTTTTTAGAATAACTTTTAAGATATCCAATAAGATATTCTGGTGGCATTCTGACAGATCTGTCAGTAGGAGTGTGAATGTGGAGTGCATGTGACACTGAATTTGCGGCCAAGTAATGCCCTTGCAGTCTGTGACCCTAATTTGGGATTAGGTAATTTATAAGAGCAATTTGAAATATTGACAACCAAATAATGCCAATTGGCTTAAAATGTTTAAAAAGGGTGTTTTTTTTTATTTTTATTGTCCTGTTTAATTACTCCAGTGGTATATCTGGCTGTTTCCGAGGTGAATCGCAGGACCAGCGCTGACCTTCAGATGTTCTCAAACTTCCAGTGTGAAAGAGCTTTGCATATTCACTAATACGGCTGTCATGAGCACCTCTGATAAAGAGGGAGGAAAGCTATTTAGTGTAACCTTGCCTTCAGGCATGAGTATCGCTAATGATGCCCAGACTGCCAGGGACATTTGTGATAAAATGTTAATGCATTAACTTCGAGCCTGATGAGTTAAGGTAAGCTCATTCATTCCAGCAAACACAACCGAGGGAATGCATCCACAGATGCACGGCCTGGAGAACACACTGCTCGTTTTCCTTGATGTCAGCTCGGTTTAATCAGATAACAACGTGCAGACAGATGCATGCAGGGGTTCACCCAGGGAATGATCTGTGCTTCTCTGTGTAGCATAACATTATAGCAATACCTTGTCGAATTGATTAGTCGAGAGCTCTTCAATAAACGATAGCAAACAGGAAATATGCCAATCATGATTATACAGTTAAGTAAGGTGATGCAGGTTGAATTTACTTTTAAATTTACTTTTAATTTAGCAGACACTTTGAGCAAAAGCCACTAACATTTTAATGAAGGAGCACGTTTGATCTGTTATTGTGTTCCCTAGCAATTGAATCCACAACCTTAGCATTGTTAGCGCTATGCTGTACTAACTGAGGAGCCACAGGAGAGCTTTGCAAATAGTGAAATCTAGCTGCATGGAAACAGATGAAAGATAAGATATTCTTTAACCTCTTAAGCCCTGAGGCCTATTGTCCGAAAATCCTATACTTTTACTTTTTAAGGCATTTCTCAGCTTTTACAAGGTCTAAACTGCAAATCTTGGTATCAAAATGAAGATAGGTTCTTGGGGAGGGGTGTGGATGAGTTAATTTGACAGTCAAGAACACTGGGGAAGAGTAATTGATGTTGGAATGGCCAAAAAATGAACTCCGCCTAAAAAAAACCCACATTTCCTCTAATATCTCCTTATTTTACTTGTAACGAAGCAAATAAACACAATCAATTGTAACCACTACATGTCCAGGACATCTGTAGCAAGTTTGGTGTCCATACTACAAGAAACTAATATTCTGTACAAGTATTGATTAAACAAAGTTCAGGCGTAATCCATGTTGGCACAGTTTGGCACAATTTGGCACAATAATTGAAATATGGTAAAAATCTTGTCCAAAGCTTCAGCTACGTTCATGGTCTTCTTTTCTTGCTTACGGGACATGATTTCAGCAAAAAAAATCCTAAAAAAACGCTGTAAAAGGGGGTGGAAGCCCATTTACGCCATCTGTGCGCGCTTTTGCATAACGTTTCATTCACAGTACTCCCTACGTTCGAGCTTCTGCGTGTCCCTACCCCCGACCATCTGTCCAATCTGGGAGCTCTATACATCGTTGAAAAGGTTTGAATCTGAAGAAGCCAATGATATCCGCCATTTTGAGACTGACAGGATCTGCGACGGATTTGGTCATGTTATGTGAGCACAGAGCTACAGAAAAGAGCCAAAATGGAGTTTCCGCGAAGCTATCGACCGGACATAACAACGGACTTTTATCGCTATGGATATAACTTTTTGTTTAAAAAACGGCAAAGGTAAGACAAGATTTACATGCTTGCTTGGTTTTTGCTGGCGTTTTTTCGGGGAACTTTCGCTCCCTGCTCTGAAATACTTTGCGTCATGTAAATGAGTTGCATATCGCTGGATTCAGCTGGTTGTTAGCTTTCATTTGATACCATGGTTTTGGTGTTTCCGTTTATATTGTGGATACATATCGCACATAAATAAACGTGGTCATGAATTGTACTCCGGACATGTTGTTGTTTATTTGCATGGGGTTAGAACTGTGGTTAACGGATATGAAATTGAATTAAATACGTTTTTAGAGGCGTTTCCGCTGAGCACAACAGTATTTAATATGTGTGGATTATTCTCAGGGTTAGTGAGCTATGAGCGAAAATGTAACGCACAAGGGGGCAAGTTCCCGGTACCGGGGACTCTCGGGCTTAAGAGGTTAAAGTGTTGTGACTTTTTTGCGCTAACTCTTCCTATCATAAAACAGCTGTAGGGTTAGTATGCCCCAGTCCACAAACTATCCGTACTATTGGCAAGGCAATGGTAGTTGTATTGGATACAGCACTTTTTCATACACAATGGCAGTTTAAACAGATCAGAGATAAAACATGCAAAAGGCAAGGGTTAAATCATTACTAGGTAAGTAATGATTCTAGAGATTCTAGAGATCTAGTTTGTTTCATATCACTTAATGAAAATATGTTTGATAGCTGACAAATATCAACCCTGAAACTAGAGCCTAAATAAAATCAATTTAAATTGATCGATAACTGAAACTATAACTTTGATAATAATATATATATATATATATATATACACACATGTAGAGGGTGGCTAGAGAAAATGGACACACTGCCACTGTTGAAGACCGCTCAGGGCGCTGTAATAAACAATTAAAATGAATCACTCATCGCTCTGTCTGAGATGATGGTGAGCCGTATACGTGAGCACTGCTCCGGGTAGTGTGCTTGGAGTACTCCGGGGTGCCTTTGCTCCATGTAATCCAGTGGCGCATGTGTTTCCGGACCAGAGGTGTCTTGGTGAGCTGGTACATCCGCCATGCTCTGTGCTTCGAGCTGACTGGATCCATTTGCCCTGGCATCGGCTCCTTATCAAAATATGAGCGGCCCATCACCTGGATGAGCGTGCCGAGCGCTGGGCCGCACAATCCAGTGACTCAGCTGGCCTGTCGGCGACACTATAAGCCATGTCTTTGGGCACCTCTCGGGCTTTGGCGATGCTAGGTGGCTCTCACAGTGTCCATCCTCTGAAATAGTTTGCTTTCTCCCACGATGAATGGTGAGACTCCTCTCACACCAGCTACGTCGTGATTAAGAGCACATATCCTAATGACGCGCAGTTGGGAAGTGTGAGGCTAACTGATGATATTGTGATGACGTGTGAGGCTAATCAGGACCGCCAAGCTATGCCTCATCACCATTACACGCTTAAAGCGCAACAGAGCCAGAGGAGAGAACATGGAGAGCCACTTCTTGTCATGCGGCACAGTGGAGCTACAGAAACCCCTGGAGCTGCTCCACCTACCGAACCTTCGGTGCCATCGCCGGGTTTGCAGCATTGCTGGGCCCGCCACTGGGAACGCTCTCACAGAGAGAGCGTGTCGGCCATTGGGCCGCCCACATTCCAGCAAGAGTTGATGCAGTGGGATCTGGTCCCAGTCAGCTTGGAGATATTAGGGGTAAAACGGTACGCTAAAATCGTATTCGGTTCGGTACAGTGTCTTGGAGAGTTCGGTTCGGTTCATTCGGTTCGGTACAAAACAATAAGAACTTACCGTATTTTTCGGCTCATAAGACGCACCGGCACATAAGACGCACCCAATTTTTAAAGAGGAAAATCCAGAAAAAAAAGATTCTGAACCAAATACTGTTGTAAAATATTTTATATCAACTGTGTAAAAGTTAACAGCCAAACATGTAACATGAACAGACAGTAAACAGTAAAAGTAACAAAAAAAAGGCTGTAATGTTTTTCTTTGCCCCCACTCATCA
>SRMA01025872.1:92556-114478 GCA_007224835.1 Danionella cerebrum | reverse complement strand
CAGGGACACCATTTTGTGGCAACTCAAACAGCAAAGCTACAACGAAAATCATTCAATTTGGAACAATTTTTGTTCTTTGAAACTCATCAAGGAAATAGGGACACACACGAACCAACAAAACACTTAAATCAAACAAACTGATTTAATAAATTATCAAATCAATATGACATTATGACAAAGGAGCAAAGATAGAATTAAAAAATATATATTACTTTACATTAAAGCTGCAAGCAGCAATGGGCGGGCCATTGCACAATGCGTTCCGCAAAAAGCTGTTTTGAAATGGTCATGAAAATACACCAAAAGTATTCAAATACACTACGAGTTCCTCATGTTATAAGCATAACAGTGTGCTTAGAAGCACAGGCTCATCATGCTACACTTTTTTCATGTACAGTGGTACAGTGGGATACAAATGCTTCGAGATACGAATTGTGCGACATGCGAAGGTCACCCTGGAACGGATTCATTTTGTATCTGGGGGTAACACTATATTGGATAAATTATGTGGAAGATACAGCCAAAAATACATAGATTACCTTTGCAATTCATACAGCCAGCAGGTGGGGCAATAACAAATATATTTATCCCTTTACATTTGAAAAGGGTCAAATTCGTGATGGCGCCACAGCAAGAACGTATGATGACCTTCTGTGTTTTTATCAATTTTGGTCCCTAATGCCCTAGTCACCAGACCAGGAGTTCTTTAATTTATGAGATGAGCTTTTTCGCAATCAAGGGGGAGCTAGAGAGCAGTCGTCTAAAGTGCAGTCATGGTGTGCCATTTTTCGACTCCCCTCTGCGTGAACGCGCATTCAATCACGTGATTACACAGACTGAACCAATGAGAGTTCAAATAAAATCTTTACTCGTGAAGACGTTTTGATTTTTATTTTGCTTATATGCCGTGTAGATGTCAAATTTACTTGTGACACAATGTTCAACTGTAAATATTGTTTAAAAAAGTTTAAAAGAATGCAATCGCCTAAAGCAAGTTGCTTACAGCAGTGAATATTGTAATAATTAATGAATGTACAGCATTATACAAACTTTAGATGTTTATATTTTATTTGTGTATTCATTAGAATAATTAACATATAACGTAAAAAGAAGGATTAAACAAAGTAAAAAATTGTTGATATAAAATAACACAATAGGGAATGTTCATTTTAATAGCTTTAAGAGTCAAAAATAGAAATAAAATGGAGACACACACCAAAGCATTTCTTTCTCACACCATTCATTATCTTATACTGATTCTAAACTTATCTTTATTTGTTTCTTACATTTTTAAATGTTGCCAGATTTTCTAAGAATTGTTAGATTATCACCCTCCAAATATCTAGTTTCATAACTGTGTATTTCCCTGGGATATTACTTTTGATGAACTAAAACGAGTGGTAAACCAACAATTATTAATGCTGCTGTCAAGATATGTTCACATTCATCTTTCTTTTTGTCTGTAATGCAGCTGATTATTTATTTCTTTCTATTGAATTAGAAGAAAACATGTAAACAATGCTTAGAGAGCACTTGTGTGTAATTTGAGTGTAACAGGATCAGAAAACTTAAAGAGAATGACATGTTTAGTTGGCTCAAAGTTCATTAAAACAACTATTTCAAAAGCTGAAGTGATTTTCTTATTTTATTTATTAGTTAGAATATTTGTAACTCATTATTTTAAATAGTTGAAAAAGCAGAATAATCGCTCAAAGGCTACTGATTAATCATTGAAAAAATCGATGACTAATCGATTAATCGGTGTAATAATCGATAGATTAATCGATTACCAAAATAATCTTTTGTTGCAGCCCTATTGACCATGTGACAAACGTCTGTGCTTTTGATAACTTTTGGTCCCTAATGCCTTACGAATAATAAGCTAAATTTCAGCATGATTTCCCTAAGAGTAGTTTCTAAAAGTGCAAGGGGTTGTTTTTCAAAAATGGCGGCTATATTTCAAAATGGCTTCTTGTACATTTTTGCAAAAACATTCCGGAGACTTTGGTTCTTGTACAGAGGTGATGCATATGAGCACCAATTTTCATGTTTCTAGGACAACTTGATATCTCATGTATCCCCAGGGGCCCTGCAGAGCCACTTTTCATGCTGCAGTCCCTGCAACAGTGTCAGATCGCTATATTTAACAAGCTTGACTTTAGGGCGAAATTCTGTGAGTTTCATAAAAAAGGAATTAAAAAATTACAAAACTAAGAAAGGAGGTATGGAAGGAACAAAGGGAAGAAAGATTGAAAAAGGAAAGACACTGGGTGAACTGTTCAATTAAATAGTTCCTTTTTTCCCTCAAAAAAAGAAAAAAAAATAGTTTCTTTCGTTTATACTAAAACATAATATTATGGATGAGGAAAATTTCTTTCTTTTCTCTCTCTTGTTTACCAGGTGGTCCTGGTGACCCTGTTGACTCTTATATTGAGGAGGCTTTTGAGTAAAACAGGGGTGGAGAGGAGGTGAGGAGTCCCCTGCCTCATCTATTGATCTGCGGCCGGAACATTGATCCCACTCTCCCAGGAGCCATTGTGGGAACTGATGGGAGGATGAAAACAAGAGGAATCTTCCGGAGAGAAAGCTACAAAGCAGCAGCATCTTCTGCATTTATTCTTTCCAAAACTCAAATTGAGATGGATTAAAACAGCTTTGGTGCGGACCATTCCTTTCCAGTGCATCTTAATGCTGCTAAATACTAAAGTGTTTGCTTCTGTTGCTAAAAGAATTAAAAGTTGTGTCTGAATCATGAATATTTAAACATATCTGCCAGAAAGGTTATGATCGACCTGCCAAACTCCTGCTCAAAGGCATCCGCCCAACCACTGAAGCGACAGCCAATCGATCGCATTTAATCTGGTCGATAAGAAGGTGGCACAAATAAACATGAGCACCAGTTTATTCACCCTACTCCATCAAGTTCCCTCCACTGTTTGCTAAAAAAAGTTCATTGATTGAATCTAAAAACATCCTTAGAGAAGCAATATGATGAAATATCAACGTATGATCATCTAAGCTCAGCGCTCCCTGCTTTACCGACGCTGGAGCAGCTTTATGACTAATGCACACAATCCACTGGAATCCTGGAGGAGACTTTTCCTCAGGGAACCGGCGTCGAACAACCATCTGCTGCTAAAGCCTCGGCTCTCTGTGTTTGTGTGAGTGGCTTCAGATGAACGCATATTCAAAGAGCTGGCGCTCCACGACTCAGCACAAAATGAGCAGGCGGCTTCTAATGAATCGTCAATCAATAGCACTCCAATAAGAGCAATGGACGACCTGCAGAGGAGCAGATGCAAATAAAATACACTTTATGCAATTGGTGTTTTGTGGCCACAATGTTTCGGGTTTCACGCAAAATAATATAAAATAAATAAATAATAATAATAATAATAATAATAATAATAATAATAATAATAATAATATATATGTGTGTGTGTGTGTGTGCAGAATTCATGTCAATTCTCTTTATTGCATAACCCCCAAAAATTATCTTTTTTCTGTTTTGAACCTAGAAAAAATATATTACAGTTATAAATAACACAAACCTTTAGTTGAAATGTATAACTGTACCTTGAAGAGAATAGAAAAGAGTATTTGGACAATAGATGAAGGAATGTTTTTCACATAAACACACACAGCAGGCCACAGTGATCACACAAAAAGAGAGTATTGTTGTTGAGTAGAAATCAGCCCAGGAGAGATGCAGCATAATATGACACACAAAATAACCCACTTAATATTGAACCAACAATTTCACAACAAAGATTTTTTTTCTAAGCGCAATGGCAAGGTCAGCCGCGGTTCTGTTATTAGAGGAAACTGCAGAAAGCTGCAAGAGAAGCTCAAGGTAAACAGTGAGAGTGAACAGAAACCATGCTGCTACAAGCTTTTGTTTGTGTTTTATTTTCCACACCAAAACTGAACCTACTGCGACTGCTGACGAGTGACTGATTACTCCACTTGACTATGTTCTCCTCTCTCAAAGCAGAAACAGTTATAGGGGAATGTTAAAAATACTATTTTCATTACATTTGCACGAAAAGAAAGAAAAAAAAGATTCAAACAAATGTTTTATGGTGGAAATAGGCCACAACATCCCCAAATCTCACAATGCATTTATGGAGCTTGCATAGGGATGTCAACGCAGAGTATCTTTCCAAAAAAAGCTCATTTTAGTAGCCCCCAGAGCATGGCTAGCTTTTGAATTATGACTACTCATAATTCAAATTACACATATATATAACTGTAATTTGATGAGTCGCAGTAGCAATTGAGATGTCTATAGTGACAAATCATGCTTTGGAGATTTGACTGGTCGAAATGTACATTAGAGATACAATTTTTTATGAATGTAGTCATATTACTCCATTGGAAAATGTTTGTGGATATGTATAAATGACTAGTTGCAATTGCAACAAGACTGCTATAGTTTGTATTATTGTTTGTACTAGTGACATTTAAAACTGTTTTTTAAATGTTGTACGTTTCATTGCGAGAAACATAAACCAACCCCCATGTCTCTATGAGTTCCCAAAGCTTAGATAGGTGTGTGCAAACCTGGTTACAATGATAAACAGCCGGTTGCTATTGAGGTGTCAGGTGTCATATATTGTTCCCAGTGTTAATACGACTAAAATGAACCAATCCCCATGCCTCTTGTGGCTTTCACGAGCTCAGATAGACATATGGTAAATTGGTTGCTAAGGTAAACAGTCTGGTTGCTGTGCAAGAGTCAGTGACATAATATAATGTTCCCCATGTCAACACGAGTAAAAGGATCAAATCCCATGTCTCTATGACTTTGACAAGCTGAGATAGACAGATGGTAAATTGGTTGCTAAGGTAAACAATCTGGTTGCTGTGCAAGAGTCAGTGACATAATATAATGTTCCCCATGTCAACACGAGTAAAATGGTCAAATCCCATGTCTCTATGACTTTGACAAGCTGAGATAGACAGATGGTAAATTGGTTGCTAAGGTAAACAGTCTGGTTGCTGTGCAAGAGTCAGTGACATAATGTTCCCCATGTCAACACGAGTAAAATGATCAAATCCCATGTCTCTAGGACTTTGACAAGCTGAGATAGACAGATGGCAAATTGTTTGCTATGGTAAACAGTCTGGTTGCTATGGAGGTGTCAGTGACTATATAATGTTCCCCATGTCAATACGAGTAAAATAAAGCAAAACCCATGTCCCTATGACTTTCACAAGCTAAGTAAGACATATGCCAAATTGGTTGCTATGGTAAACTGTCTGGTTGCTATTGAAGGGTCAGTCACAATATAATGTCCCAGGTCAATATGGGTAAAATAAAGCAATCTGCATGTCTCTATGATTTTCCTAAGCTAAGATAGAGATTTGCCCCATTGGTTACTGTGGTAATCAGCTTGGTTACTATGGAGACTTCAGTGACATAATATAATATTCCCCATGTCAATACAAGTAAAATAAAGCAACTCTCATATCTCTATGATTCTCTGAGATAGAGATATATCAAATCGGTTGCTATGGTAACCAATGTATTAAAATAATTTGAAATAGCTCTGACAATATTTTTCCTAGTTATAAATCGGTAAGAAATAACTAAGATGTGCCTAGTTATAATTCATACAAATTACTCCTAAAACTAGAGATACAGATAACTCTTTTTTTGACCATCAATAAAAAACGATCTGCACCAGTTGCAGGAAGCTTACACTAAATTAAGATCGTAATAAGTCTTAATGCAATATTCTAACCTTATGTAAGATCTCAAATCAAATCAGCTCCAGGTATTCCCCTATGAGTTCTGCCATCTCTCAAAAATTATAAATAACTCTAGATTCACTCGCTGTGTTCAACACCACAATATTACCATTAAACAAAGCAAAAGAAACCAAATACGTGTAGAACAACAGATCCTTCTCCTTTTGAACCTGTAAGCATATATTTAATGAATGAAATCCAGCCTCACAATCTGACATTTGAACTACGCCATCTTGTGATATCGATTTTAAATCGATTAATTCCTCAGCTCTGAAACTACACAGAGGCTTCTGAAAAACACTCTGATCTGAACAGATGATTCAGCAAGCAGCGCCTCTGGACTCATGCGAATGTCATCATCCACCAGACGAGTGGAAAAGCAGACGAGGGAAGGAAGCAGTGAAAACAGCTCCACGAAGAGATAGAGAGGATTCGGATGAGCGGAAGTGACTCGAGGGAGGTCAGAGGTAGAAAGGTCGAGAGGTGGCCGTACAGAAAAGAAGCAGAGGCACGTTGATGGACAGGCTGTCAAAATCTCAGACACTACACAGAGATGTGGGAGATGCTTGAATATAAATCAAACACGAGAGCCATCGCAGCATGAGTTCCTGTGCTCTCAGTTTAGACTAGGATCAATAAGTTGTTAACAATCATATAAATAATTCTGTTTGGTTAAAGAACTAACAACGTTTTGCATTTTACAACTTTGACTCAACATTAAAAAGGGATTTGGTTGGAACTAAATTTCCCAAGAACCTGTAGCTACCAATCCCAAGAACCTTAGCATGTATGAGATTTGGAACCCTGCAATATTTGTAGAAGTCTTGACATTTTAAAGAATTTTGGAAATGGCAAATTTAGGGCTGGACAATAAATCAGTTTTATGAATTAACTCAAATGTACAGTTTATATCGATTTCAATGAAATCGACATATAATTACCAGGTTCACCATTCTCTATAGCTTTCTTGAGGAAAATGCTTGCTACAAATCCATACTTTCGACGTGACGTTGTTGGTCCCAACCGCTCAAAGCCAGGGTTTAGTTCTAACTTCATCAAGGGGAAATCCACATATCACCTCAGCACCTTTACACCACACACACTTGTGAACCATTCTGAACTCTAAACTACTGCGCGTCTCGCAACTCGACAGGACGTGTCAAGGAGTTATTAATAATTAAAACACAGTGTGGAGGAGCTTATTGTTCTTTAACCAGTTTAATCCAACACCTCCCACCTTGAGTGACAGAGATGTTATGCATTAGGACCAAGTGTGTCTCACATGGCCGGCGGAGTGAAGCGAAACCGCAGGGATTACACCTATGTGCAGAATGATTTCCACCCCTATAGAGATCTATGGGAAAAAGGCAAACTTTAAAAATGATTTCCTTAGAAATCACAGTAAACTTAGGCAGAACCTAGTTTTTTGTTTGTTTGTTTAACTGTTCTACTTCCATCTTTGTCGTATACGATATTTAAAATATATCGAGATATTTTTTAAACTCGATATGAATTCTGGCATATCGTACATATCGATATAATGTCTATATTTAATTTTCGCCAATTTGCTTGTGTGCCTTCTCTGTGCTGCGCTCATCCCCGCCTCCTTGCTTTTGTTTCCCCTCCCCTTGCCTGTCGTCTCAATCAACATGGCTGCGCCCGCAACCAGCCCGGAGGTTACAGAACTTGTTGCAAAAAAGAACAGTTGGCTCCATTATATGGAAATACTTTGGTTTTAAGTCGTCAGACGAACAACAGACAGATGTCTACTGCCGTGAATGCCGTGAAAGTTGCTGCCAACCAAAGCTCAACTAATCTCCACAATTCTATAACGCGGAGTGTAGAATATGAAAGACAGAGCGGAGAGTGCAAGGTGGTGTAGCATCACAGTCCGTGGCATTTCACATAGCGGTGGACATGGCACCCATATTCGTCGTTGAACAACGTGGCTTTAAACGTATGCTAAAAACACTTGATCCCAGTCAGATACAGTTTACCGAGTCGGCATTACTTTTCGAGACAGAGACTCCCGCGACTGTACACTACAGAGAGAGCATGGCTTGCTGCTGAATTGGAAAAGGTTACTTACAACAGAGGTCCTGCAAAGATGAGCTTGAGTTGAGTTGTTTTATTTTTGAATGAAAAGAAGGCAATGTGTATTATTTTACAGTTAAATTATTATTTATGTTATCAAGGATTTTGTTTATATCCTAAATGTTACAGGAGCACTTTGTCCCTATGCACTGCCTGTTTTTAGTTGTTTTATTTTTGAATGAAAAGGCAATATGTATACAAGGATTTCTGAAAGAAAATTTGCAGAAGCACCTCTGAGCTTTAATAAAAAACATTTTTATTATTTTTTTGTATTTTTTTTGCAGTAGGGTTTTTTTGGGGGGTGGGGGGGTGGTTATAAATCCTGTAAAGATATCGAGATATATATCGTATATCGAGATATAGCAAAATATATCGAGATATATTTTTTGCTTCATATCGCCCAGCCCTACTCCCACCCTCCTCTTACTTTAGCACTAGCTGATTGGATATTTACACAAAGGAGCCTTCGTTGATTGGATATTTGCTCGCAGGCATGTGGTTGTTACCCTGACATCTGCTTTTTCATGTGCGTAAACTGATAATAATACAAAAAGAAGTTATTCTACAGAAACTGAAAAAAAATACAGTGAACCCTCGCTACTTCGCAGTTCGACTATCGCGGATTCACAACTTTGCTGATTTTTTCCATGAAGTATGTATATTTATAAGAGAAAATATATAGCAGATTTTTCCGGAAATTTCAAAAAAACTTGCAATATATGATTGCTTATCATTTGTGCCTGTGTACTGTATTTACTTATTGTAGATATCTGTACATTACTGTAAAGGGTGGTTTGTTAACAGTACTATGTAAAGGGAGGGTTTTAAAAGTCTGAATACTGAATACCTGTTAAATAAAACTGTAAATATGGTGTCCCTAGTTCGCGGATTTCCAGCTATCGCGGCCAGTTCTGGAACGTATCCACCGCGATAAACAAGGGTTCACTGTATTACCGTATTACCACCCATGCATACTCTACTTAAACATATAGTTTAACATGACAATTTCAATTAAGAATGTAATTAAAAGCCGTTGTCCTTATTGACATTGAAAACCCACATTCAAGCTAAGTGGAACAAATTATGAAAATAAAGCAAAGAACAAACATTTAAAGTTGTCGAAAGGGTCAGAAAAAAAAATATTTTAACTTTCCACAAAATTCATAGCTTAAATACAGAAGTAATCACAGAAATATTGAAAAACAATTTTAAAATTTGTGGTTTACTTAGTGACTAGTGTTTCTGTGTTTTGATTCTGTTGTAAGCTTTAGGTGGAGCACATTTATGCATTTGATGCAAATAAAGTATAACAGAAAACTGCAAAACCTATGTTTTACTCTTACAAACTGGACACAAAATTAAAAATTGTAAGGGAGAAAGCTAAACGTTCATTTCTGATACCTAGAATATTAGAAATTATTTTGAATACAATAGGTAAATAGAAATATACTGAACACATTAAGAAAAACAAAATGTTTACATCACAAACCCGATCGAAGAACACCTTTGAGAGCAGTTAAATACAATAAATTAAGTTTAGATGCATCACTTTACAATACTGTAAAGCCCCTGTGCGTAATATTTGACTATGGTATAAATCGAAAAAATTTTGCTTACATAACTTTCTGTATTTTACCGACTGAATTGTACAAAAATATGCCATTTTGCAGATGCTGGTGTTCACTTGTACGTTGGCTGTGAAGGGAACAAACAGTTCTTCAAACAAAAATTGCACGATACACACACAAAAAAAATGTCAACCCAATTAAAATTTTATAACAATGAACAAAAATCTCCCAACATTATTGAGATTTGCCCTTCTGTTACTAAAACAAAAACTGAACGATCTTTATGTGAATTCATCCTTCTTTCATGCGGCCAGAACTCAAGATTTCTCTCAAGCGAGGGCTCTTTCCTTCCAAAGGTCTGTAATTTCAAATCCTTTATTTGATTGTTCATTAAGTTGAACCCTCCCCTGGAAATTGCAGCACGGACCCCGTTATTAGTGGTCGCAGACGTTTCTGCTTCTGGATTTTTCCTTGGTGGCGTGTGAGATGAGAGGGCAGCTCTTTTTAATGGTCTCCCTGGCAGCGGTGTAAGGGAAAGTACTGCAGAAATAAAATGAGCCGTCAATGAAGAGCAGGGAAGTGATTTCAGAGGAAACACAGGGCAGAACTGATGCTTTTATTATTAATCCAACGATCATTAGCAGTGATCACTTTAACTGCTGCTCATATTTCAATCGCATTATTCACACTTACAGCTTTAACTTAGGGAAATTTCTTTTTTACAGCAGTGGATCAAATTTATTGTATTTATTATTATCACTGTCCCTGTGCTTACTCCAAACCATTTTCTTGTATGGGGTTCAAATCATAGCAATATATTTACAAATGCATGCCTGGATCTGCAAATGTCTATTCAGACTACTGGTTGGGAATTGTTGAACACGTAGTTTTTGCTAAACTTTTTCCATCCGCAATCTTGTAAAATCATTTGATTATGTAGAGAGAGCAGGGTGCTCCCGCAAGCAGGCAGCACAAGTCCTTTGTACTCGATCAAAAATCATAAGCGCCAATGGAACATCACATATCTGACCGAATTAGTGGTGCCAATAGAAAATGATTTTGGATTGCCATATCGGATTTGTTTTTCTTAAGGAGAATGACCAATTAAAGCTGGCTCTTTTGATCATGTGAGTAGGGTGTATAAAAGCTGACTGGTGGCACTCCTCCTATAATTTCATAGCGACTTCGCACAGGAAACAGGAAAGAAATAGTGCGCCACAAATCCTCATAGCTCCCTGTGATCAACCGCCAAAAGTATAAACCGAAATCCATGGTTTTTTTTTTTTCGATGTGTTCTTTGATTTCTTCTTTCCGACGTCTTCTTCTTTCCTCTTTTCCTGTGTGGAGTGGAGTGCATCTGTTTTACTGAACACTATCTTCAGGCAGGAATGGTCACAGCACCAATATTTCCTCAACCAAGATGAAGAGCACCCTGCTGAAAAGCCATTGAAGATTCATGCGAATCTCAGTTTGGATCGGTGTGTAGAGACCCTGAGGCTACAGGCTAGAAGTTAAATATTTATGTATATTTATATATATATATATCATGACGGAGTGCGGGGTTGATCAGTGTTGGCAGGTGCTACTCATCGGCCTGCACGTGTTTGCCAGCAAAGCGTCATCAAGCAAAGCTGCAAACAGCTTCTAGACAAAGCACAAGAGAGAAAGTGAGAATTACTAGCAACAATAGAACGAGAGAGACAGACAGTGACAATAGTTTTGTTTTGTTTTTTTCATTTAAAATTTTTACCCTGTTTTTCCAATATGTTCTGGAAAAACTCTATGTCAATTAGTGCCATATCAGTTTAATTTTATTTGTTTTCCAAAAGTGCAAATATCTGTGTGTCTCTGCCCAAGAACATCCATCACATTAAACAGAGAGATGATCATTTCACTCACAAAAGAGCGCCCGATACTCGACAAAATTATTATTTATAATACACTTTGTTAATTAAAAATAATCAGCTGCAGGGACGTTGGTTTGCTGCTTGCTGCTTATGGATTGGTTTCACTTATTTCACTTATTTTCACTATATTCACTTATTTATTTTAATATGTCTGTTCAGTGCAGATCAGGTCATAATGCAACGCCTATGTTTCTGCCCACTCCCTATCCGTGATCTATCCCCTGTATTATATATGGCCTCCCGTGTATTATATATGTCCACTCCACATACGTGATGTATCATCTGTATATAAATGACCTAATTGTTATCCCGCATGGTTCATTAACTGTGTGTATGTATGTTTATACATGTATATATGTATAGGTATGTAGAAACCTGCATAAACTATAACAAACGGACATGGTTTGTTCAGGTAGGTGTTCCGTATATATGTTTGTAGTTATGTAACTACAAACAGAAAACTGTAACAAACTTATGTGCTAAGTTCAGGTAGGTATTCTTCCCACCTCTGAATCTTTACCCCTCACCTACATCTCTCATCCACAACCCGCTTTTCTTTTAACACTCTCCTGTCCTGATGTAATTAATGCAAATTGGTCCATGGGAAAAATAAATAAATAACTACATGAATTCACTGCTTCAATCCAGAGACCCCAGACCAGGTATTCAGTATTCGGATGTTCAGTATTTATTTATAATTTTATATAATCTATTTATAGTCACTTATTTAGAGTTGTCTTTAGGGGTACACGGCTGGAAAAAGTTTGGGAATCACTGATGTAGATTATGGAGTTGAGTTCCTCGATAAAATCCGTTTGTCGCCCAGTCCTAGTTATCCAGGTCCCTGTTTTCTTGCCAAACCTGCTCGAGTTGGTTGGCTATTCAATAGGGCTGGGCGATTAATCGCATTTGCGATTTTATCGTGATATTACAAAACGCGATTATGTAATCGCAGAGACGTGCGATTATTGCTCCTGAAAGTTTCCCTTCACTTGTCTCGGCTTCATGCAGTATGCACACCAGCCCGCTAGTTGGCGGTAATCGCCCCAAGTTGTTCGGCTGAGCGCTAGAGCAGAGAGAAGAAGATAAGTTATTGCAGACAGGCTGCAAATGCTTTGAAATAAATGTCTTCGACTTCAGAAGAGCAAGAAGCAACTGAAAAATCTCTGCAGCCAAAGAGAAAAAGCTCATCTGTCGTGTGGGAGTATTTTGGCTTTAAAACGGGGGACGATGCGCAGGCTGAAGTGTTTTGCCGAACCTGCATGGCGAAAGTTTTAACGTCACAAGGAAACACGACAAACCTCTATCAGCATCTAAAATCACACCACAAAGTACAATATGACGAGTGTATGGCAAAAAACCCTTCTCCAAAGGCAGCAGCACATCGACAAACATCGCTCAAATCGTCATTTGAAAGCGTGGTTCCTTATGAACTCGCATCGAAGAGGCATTTGGAAATCACAACAACTATCACTGAATATTTGGCAAAGGACATGCGGCCATTCACAACAGTTAGTGGACCGGGATTTGTAAAAATGATAAAAACATTAGATAAGAGATACGACATCCCATCAGAAACCTGAGTTGTACAAAAAATGCAAAGAAAAAGTTACGTCAGAGCTTAAAGCGGTTGAGTTTTTCTCCGCATCAACAGACCTCTGGACAAGTTTGACGATACACTTTATAAATGAAGACTTTAACCTAAACGCTTGCTGTCTACAAACGGCCTACTTCCCGGATGATCATACGGGGGAAAACATTGCCGAGGGTCTACGAGAGGGGCTGTTGAGCTGGAATCTCCCCGAAGAAAAACTCATCTGCATAACAACAGACAACGCATCGAATATGGTTAAAGCAGCGGATCTTAACGGGTGGCTCAGGCTCCAGTGTTTTGGCCACAGGCTCCATCTTGCAATAGGTGAGTTAATAATGTGTGTGTTTATGTATTGACCTGAGCAGAATAAGTATCAAAGTTAGTGTAGTAAAGAAATACAAAATAAGCATATATGTGGTATCACTGTTACTGTAGTTTCATTATTTGTTAGAATTATTACAATTGCACAATACATAAACCTGTTTATTTATAGTTGTGTATGTATGACTTTTTGATTTAAGTCTTAAGTTTTAAAATATCATGTTTTGTCTTTCTAGAAAATGCACTCAAAGATGACAGAGTAACAAGAGCAACAGGATTATGTAGGAAGATTGTGGGCCACTTCTCTCATAGTTCCAAAAAGAAATTTGCCATGGCTGAAGCTCAGAGAGAACTGCAACTTCCAGAGCACACCCTCATAACAGAGTGCCCGACAAGATGGGGATCAAAAGAAAGGATGATTGAAAGAGTGCTGGAACAATAATTTGTTAATCTACATATGCTCGTTGCTGCTGCAAGGCTTGACATTTCAGCCACCACTGCAAAAAAATATGTTAAAACATAATATGGGTAATTTTTTAAAGGTGATTTTTAATAGTTTCTAATGCCATTAAATTAATCGCCAAAAAATCGCAATCGCAATATTGTTTCTAAAATATCGCAATTATGATTTTGGGCAAAATCGCCCAGCCCTACTATTCAACCGTTAAGGTTCTTTGTACTGTTCCTTGATGCTCATCATTACATTTGAATTTACATTTATGCATTTAACAGACCCTTTAATCCAAAGCGACTTACAGTTCGGGAGTAAACACAACAAGCAGTTTGTTACAAAGTCGAATTAATCACAAGACATCCACCACACAGAAGTGGTTCCAGCTGATTCAGAAATAACTCAGTGCTTCAGGTTTTTTTTATGCTAGTAGGTGCTCTTGAAAGATTCACAATTTGCCTTAGCTGGTTTTATATGACTGGAGAGTTGAAAGAGACAGGATGCAATGTGGGAGAAAGATTGGGGAGGGTTGACACACCATCCACCATACCATGGGGCCGGACGAACAATTAGAGTTTTTAGTTGCTTTTTAAAGTGCTTTATGGATTGGGACACCAAGACAATACCACCAGCCAGGAACTGTGAAGGAAAAAGTTCTGGTGAGGGATTTTCTTCAGCTCTGAGACAGATGCACCAAATGCTGTTCATTTCCTGTCAGACTGCAAGAATATGTGATGGTATGATGCAGCTGACCCTGTGACTGTTCTTTATGCAAGGATCAGTGTTTTGAATGAGCTGCAATTTGAAGCCAATGGAGAGAGATGAAGAGAGGAGTGATTTGGATTCCTCTAGGTTCTATGAAGAATATCATTCGAAGGAGCCTGACTGCAAAGAAAGGAATCCAGCAGGAACAGAACTGCAGTAACCTGGCCTTGATATGACCAGTGGTTGGACAAGAAGTTTAGTTGAATGTTCTGTTAGGAGGTGTCTGATTGGCATGAACAAGCTGTTTTAGCTTAGAATAGTCACTCATCGTTAGTTAGTCGCCCCTTTGATCCAAGGTTCTGGACAGAGGTAGAGGAAGAGATTGTCGAGGACTCTACTTGTAATCTAGAGTCATCACAACACAGTGTTCTCCATTAGAATGTTTGAGAAGGTTGAAACTGGCAGGGCTAGAGCATGACATGGGGTCGGATTTTCACTCCTGTCCATCCCACTTCCAGAGAAAAAAATCCCATCCCATCTCATCCCAATCTTGGAGCAGGGTAAAAAAAAATCTTGTCCTGCCCACTCCTGTAGAATTGACTCCTGGTCCCATCCCACTCCCATTCAAAATTACTCCCACTCCCATCCAACTCCTGCCAGCTTACAAATACCTGTAGTCTTTTGGAATGGATTCCGGTTTAGTAAAAACTGGACATTGGTCACAGCATGTCCATCTTAGTCGAATGAACCGAACCCCAAGAAAATTGGTGTTTATATCATTTTTTTAGCCATTTTTCTTTACAAAGGAAATAAAACTTTTAAAATCTGGCAAATATTTCTTTTTTATGTTATAAAACATTGTGTAATGACAAAAAGGGTTTGAATTTTCATCAAGTTTCTCTATGTAAACAACTATAAAAGTACAAGATTTTTGAGATTAAAAAAATTCACCTCAACTTACTGTGAAGGTCCAAGTGCAACTCAAAAAGGTCCAAGTGTTTTTTTTCAGCTGTGGAATATTGTAGAGTAGCTCCTGACCAGCTGAAGACTGAAAGATTTACCAAAAGCGACGCATCTCATTTGGATTGCTTAACACAAAAAAATATAATTTGTTAATGGTGTTCCTGTTCCCGTTGATTTTAAATCCCGTCTCATCCCAATCATGAGATTAATAAAAAAAAGTTTATCCCATCCCACAGGAATCCCAAGGGAATCATGAGACCCGCAAGAAATCCTGACAAATGTCACCCTTTAGTGAGGACGTCCATGTTGGGGATACATTCAAGACAGGAACTTTGTTTTGAAAGAGCGGAGGGTGAAAATTGTCACCAAATCCCCAAAAATCCCACTAATGCAGGAAACAGTAGAACTTCAGCTCTCTCCATCGCTCAAACTCTGAGAAGTCTCCGAGACAGAAACCACAGCACCCTTTGAAACCATAACTTTCACAGATACTTTTACACTGTACAAAAAAGCAAACTCTGAGAAACAAAAGTTCTCCAGTGGCAGACGATCACTAAAGCTCTGCGGCTTTATCTCTCCCATTCGTTTGATCTAAGAGCCTCTCGTCTTTCACTCGCACAGTGTTTGTGGCTTTCTTTCAAACCCACAGGCTCACCGAGGGCCATTCCCGACACGTGCAGGAGGAATTTTGACAAACAGATCCGAGTTTTTCCATGTACTGGAAACTCCCAGCACGCTTTTGTCATTCAGAGGCTGTCAAACACCATCAGACTCAACTTAGGAACAAAGAAAGGGAGAGACAGGGCTTTCGGGCCAGTGTGGAGATCGTTCCCAGGGTGGGAAGCCAAGCCCGGAGCTGTGTGTACACGTGAGCGTGGGAGGGAAAGAAAGAGAAGAAGAAGATGAAGACAGAGGCCTGGCCTTGTTTCATGAGTCTTACCCACATGCAAGAGCAACCCAACAGCTTCAAAGTGGTGCCTATGGGGAGACACTCCAACCATATGCAGAAGAACAGCTGGAGTCTCTTTAGCTGTGTGTCCACAAGCAGAGAGAGAGAGAGACTCATTATCAATCGTTGCTCTGTTTCAAGGCCTTGTAAACTCTTGTATTATTTTGAACAAATTCAAGGCGTGCAGATAGAGAATGCAATGAAATACACAGGGAAGACTGTTTTTGCAAATAATAAATAGATTTTGAACATACAGAAAAATAATGGCTTATTTTGAGAAGCACTCCAAGATAAAGTGGCACGAAGGGGGTTAATGGTCAGCTGACTCAGTGGTTGGGTATTATAACATGACAACACAGTCTTAAACTTTCTGGCATCGTGACATTGGGAAACTTGAGGAGAACTGGGTTTTAAAGATAATATTATAAATGTTTTTAAAAACACAGGTTCATCTGCATTTAAACATTTGCAGTGCACTACTGATTGGTGGAAGAAGGGTTGGCAATAAAACAATTTTATTAATTAACTCGACTCTGTGATATATGTCCTTGTGCTTGAATGAAAATTGATTTTATCTTTCACATAATTCCGTAGAATGCGCATGGCTCACCTTCCCCCCTTCGCATTTGCTATATACTAACTTATATATTTAACAGAGTGACTCAACATCTTGCTCTCTGACACAGATTACGGATCGATGTCGGTCTGTGGTGAGATCTGTGGCACCAGTGTCGCACCCCTGCTTACGTTCCGCTACCCCATTAGATTTATCTGCCCAACACTAAATTTGCTTGTATGATTGCCATGAATAAAGTATAGTAATAGAGCTCCAAATCAAACATATACGTTCCATGCATGTTTATACATTATTACAAGCCCTAAACTTACTGGAAATTAATAAATCAACCATTTTAAAGAAACTTAACCAAAGGGACCTTCCGTTTCAGTCAAGACCTTTAAATAAACTGTGTGTAATATCCAATTTTATCAGTGTTTTTGAAATTGCTATATAGCTAGCATTAGCCTATTGATAAAATGTTAAAGAGACTGTCAAAAATGTTACTGTCAGTAGGTCAACCTGATCTGGAACAGGCAACAGTTGATTATTAGGGTGGACAGCACAGTAGAGTTGAGAAAAGTGGGCTGTAGATTCACAGATTCAGTTTTCTCGACACCTCAAGAACCAAATGCTCTTAATGGAAATTTCCTTTTTTGTTTAGTCGGTCAAGTAGTGTAAAAACGACAATGCTATTTTTGTCAAAATATATCTTCCTCCATATACATTGATGTGTACGCGCAGCCAGCTTAGACTGGATTGCCTAGGGACCGTCTGCAAAGTACCAAACCTAAATTACGTTTCGAAAATCAAGCCACACATGTGCATGTTGTACTCACAGACTCAATTTTGAAAAAATGGAACATTGCATCTGTATATTTAAAAGTACTGATTATTTTCTCTCTCATTTGACACCATCATGGTGTTCCAGGAGCACCTCATGGACAACGTAAGGACTCTATGCACAGTAACGATGATTGAAAACTTAAAACCAAGAATCTGAAAACTGATCATGACAAAAACTTTCAATCAATATTTAAGTTGTTTGAATGCATATAAGACTTAAAGGGGTCTTAACGTTCTTTATTTGTAATAATACGTTGTTCACATTGGTCTAATTGTATGGGAAATGTGATTCTTTTACTCAAAAAAAAACCTCTATTTTTAATTAAAATCGCTTTTAATCTCTTTATTTTGTAGGCCAGGCTTATTCCGTAAATAGGTAGCGATTGTAATTTGGAAAACTTCATACCTACTCTCCAGTTACTCACCTATTGGTTACTGATTTGCATATTCATGACGTGTATGCAAAGTTACTGTCACTCTAAAGTTACTAGAGTGATTCATTACAAGCAACTTCAACACTGAGCAATCAACGTCTTATTAACAACAACATCGATAGACGTTATAATGGCGTTTGCAGGAAATGTTATACAACCTTTCCTCTATGAGCCAGAATCTTTAAAAAAATGTAGACTGTGTTGTTTGTAAATGAAAATCAATTATAAAACGAAAATTTAGTTACAGCCTCTTGAAATGTGGTTTGCTTCAGTATTATTTTAGGTTAAAATATATCTATAAAATGTAGTTAGTCTTTAACAAACGATGCTTTCACACTTCTAGTTTATATAAATTGGTCCAGACAAAGAGGAACAGTTGATACATTGTTCCATTCGTTTGCAGATTTACTCCTGATTCACCCAATACTGATCACTCTGGTCCGCACTTGTCGAAAATACAACCATGTGACATTGTACGGGTCACTCAATGGTCACATTGTAAGCATTTTATTGACTGCTTTACATTTGGTTAGAATGAACGTGCACACTGAAGTAAACAACAGAGAACGCCTGAACTCACGCTCAAAATGGACAGAGTTTTGACCGTTGGCATCTTTTACGATATCATTTGTTAATCGCTTATGACTCACGTTTCAAATGATCTTTGAATTACAAATTACTCAATGCTTTGTAAACAGACACATGCTAACTCTTAATGCCAATGGAGTACGGTGGCTGTATTTGTTTAAAAAGTATGTTTTTGTCATTGTCATTTGTTTTAGATAAGAGTTCGATCACATTCTAACCACAAATTAACCACTCTAGAGTTTGTTCAGATTCGTACCGAGACCATTTCCACGAGCAAGTCTCAGACCACTTTTTTTTGTAAGCGTTAAGTCTGTTTTGTAGTTTGGTTGTTTCTTTCTCACCAGCCCAAACTAACCAAAATAAAAGGGAATGAATCGAACTAAACAAGTCAGGTGTGAAAGCATACTTAGTCACAAAACACCAAATTCACCCCAACTTATGTTCAAAATCAGCTTCTGGGATGAATAGTACAAGTAGCAGCAGAATCATCTATACCCCAAGGGTGTTCTGTCCCATCATTGATCTGCAGTTCTCTTTATCATTTATACGTTTATATTAGGGGTGTAACGGTTCACGGGGATGTATTGAACCGTTTCGGTGCGGCCTATTCGGTTCGGTACACTTGCGTACCGTTTCAGTATATATTTTTAATTAAATGATATCAATTTATTATTAGCGCGATATTAAGCGCAGCGGAACATTGTTCCTAGGCGAGTTTCCACACTGACGCTATTGAGTGACGCACAGTAGAGCTGCATGGGTAGCTGTGAGAAATGGCAACAGCGAAAGAAAAGCCAGCGCTTGAAGACCCTCCCACCTCACTACGGTCTCCTGTTTGGGAACACTTTGGCTTCTCTGTTAAAATACATAACGGGGATAGACGAGTGGATAAATTTAAAGTTCGGGCAGGCAACACATCTAACATTTTCAACTGCTGGAGATATTGTCACTGCAACCAGATCTGTGCTCTCTTCAGAAAATGTGGATAGGTTAATCTTTTAGGCAAAAACTTAAAACTTGAATAGTTAGTTTTGTTGATATATAAGCTGAAGCTGTTGCTAGTGTTAAAAGTTTTCAGGTCCTAACTAGTTGCAGTATTTAATTTTTTATTTAAAAAAATGTGTATTTCTTTATAAAGAGTGCAATTTATTTAAAATATCACCCAAATGTGTCACTTATACGATTTTAGCGTACCGTTACACCCCTAGTATATATGCAATTCCCAGCTCATGAAGAAGCACTATGTCATTGAAAACCAAGACTCTGAAGATCCTTCAACCTTTCTCTAAATTCTAATAAAAGTAAACCATCATGAGAGTGATGGCTGCTCCATTTATTGATGCTTAGATGCTTTAATGCAGATTAGTGGAAAGCGTGTGCTAGTGTGAGATTGCTGATACAGTGAGTCGCCTGACTCTAAAGAGACCACAGCAGATGTCTGTGTGCTAGCGTTAGCATCTGCCTTCACCCACACACAGAGACTAATGAACACACTGACACGCAGAGCATGCAAACTCAACGGACGGTTCCTGCTGCAGGCATCTCAGGTTGAACTGGTAAACAGCCCGTAGAGAGAAAATATGATCAAATGTAGCTGTGAACTTTTGTCAACACTAAGATTAACCAGCGGATGCAGAAGGTGATTGAGGTTTGATGGGGGTTTTTGACTTGAAAAATTATAAAGTTATGCTTCTGTAACATAATGAGTAATGTTCATTTTTATACTCAACAATATAACTGTATATACTGAAATGTCACTCTAGGCATGGAATAAACCATTCTTCAAGAATAACCTCTTTTAGATCAGGGGATATACTTGGCCATTCAATCACCTTCACCTAGTTCTTCCCAGACTCTTCAATACAGAATTTTAAAACAAAGCTATTTGTCCACAATGGCATTGTGTTTTGATTTTAAAGCTCTATAGTTCTTTATTAAAACATTTTTTCTCCCATTGTGGGGATATGTTTAACTTGAGTTTTAGAATTATTGTTCTGTATAATATATTGTGTGATGTGAGGTGTCCTTTTTGTTTTGAAAGGCACCATTTTTTTCCTCTGGGAGTGAACTTCCCTGCTAAGAATCTTAAGGTACGTTCACATCGAACGCGGTTCGCGCGGAAAAAAAGCGCAACTCGCGAGTAAATGCACTCGTGTTTACTTTCCGTTTGATCGCCCGATCCGCGCTGCAGAGCCGCTAAATGCACGCATGACATTCAGGTGTTGATGGGAATGCACAGATCAGTGGGAGGAGCTACTGGTGCAGTGTTGGAAAATGGCGGACGGGATTGTTAAGTTTCTATCTGCATCACTAAGCTTTGAAATGCTCCAAAACATCAAAAACGTGTTCGGGGCTGTTGCTGTAGGAGCATAGAATCCTCCAAAGATGTACCCTGCTCTGCGTGGTTCACCAACATTTCCACAGGAGCTTCAGTTTGGACCGCAGTCGCGTTCAGCGGGAGCTTCGACTGATCCAACCCCAGCTCCTAACCTGTTGTACGGGCAGCTCCAACAGCGTCTGTCTCTGGTCAGTATCCATGATAAATTCTCTGTAAATAATGACCAAGAACCTCCTAACCTTATGAACGGACGCTGCTTTAATAAAAAGATAAATAACTTTCGTTTTTAACAATAAAAGCAACATGTTAAAAATGCTATAATCTGTATTTGTAATTACTGTATGTACTGAATGTACCGTACTGAATGTATTTGTATTTGTGTAATTTAAAAATTAAGATTTATACAGTACAATATTGTATTTCTAAGTAATCTTAAATGAACTATAGATTAACTTGGTTCTAGTGAAGCAAAAAACAGTATTTAACAGTGGTTTACTTTAGTTTTTATTACGGTATACTCATATATTAAAGTAAAATATAACTTATAGTTTTACTTGTGGGGAATATATATTCCACAGCAACAGAGTTTGAATAATAAAACTTGCTAAACAGTGGATTGAATGTAATACTGATGGTGAAACAAGTAAATCAGAACAAATACAGGTAAAGTTAAAAAGTTTAAACAGAAATGATGATGTTAAAAACACCAGTGTAGTACAAACATATTTGCTATCATGGATCTGCATCAGTTCTGCAACAAAAGTTCTGTTCTGTCTTCTCTCCTTTCAGATTGACGGTGGAGACTCCAACCTGGTCATCATCAGCAGCTTCATTGCTGGTATGGTATTTCCTGA
>SRMA01025872.1:35153-91645 GCA_007224835.1 Danionella cerebrum | reverse complement strand
ATCCATACTCACGAGCTAAACTGCTTTTGACTCTCGCATTTGAGTGATCTCTCACGCTACAAACCCGATTTTTCACGCTAAAATACATTTTAAGATATGAAATGGGCACAGCTAATAGTTTATTTGCGATCTGTTTCTTGAGCCTGACGATAAGATGATGATCGATCTGCATCGTCTTCAGTCTGTCGTCTAGCTCGAAGCCGCGGCCATATTTATACACCCAGCGCTGCGCGCTGACGTCATCGCCCATCTCTGCCATAGCGTGGTCGTAGCGAAAACGGGGGGAAAATACTACATTTCCCATAATGCCTTGGCTACGGTAGCCGCAGCAGTGCTTCCGCATCCATTCTCACGACCGAAACTGCTTTTGACTCTCGCATTTGAGTGATCTCTCACGCTACAAACCCGATTTTTCACACTAAAATACATTTTAAGATGTGAAATGGGCACAGCTAATAGTTTATTTGCGATCTGTTTCTTGAGCCTGATGATAAGATAATGTTGCACTGGAACAGTGATGGTGATAACGAATGGTGGACTTTAGAGTGATGAGTGGGGGCAAAGAAAAACATTACAGCCTTTTTTTTGTTACTTTTACTGTTTACTGTCTGTTCATGTTACATGTTTGGCTGTTAACTTTTACACAGTTGATATAAAATATTTTACAAAAATGTTTGGTTCATTTTTTTCTTTGAACTAAATCTTTTTTTTCTAGATTTTCCTCTTTTAAAATTGGGTGCGTCTTATGTGCCGGTGCGTCTTATGAGCCGAAAAATACGGTAACTCTTTTAAAGTAAAAACTATATTAAAAATATATTAAATCTGGGGGTAACGATCAAAGGGCTCTAATAACGCTAGCGCCATCACTTCTCCGTCACTTCAAAATTGGTAAAAAGACGAATCTTGTCAATGGTAAATGTTGCATGTCCTGTGGCCACCCGGTGCCACTATAACCGTAAACATATGTTATAGATGTGTTCAGACAAGGAGTGTTAGCATAGCGGATAAATTTGTGACCGATCAGACATTGTGGAACAACTTTCTCTTTATGGTGAAATGTTGAATTTTGACTACTGCCGTGCATAGATAGTTTACCGAGGTCAAAAAAGATTCACAATTTAAAAGCAAGATAAGACTGATGAAGTTTGGAGATTAACAGATAAAATCTCTTGGAGGAGTTCTTTAAAGGACGACACAAATAAAAATGGCTATTCCATTTGAAATTCTCTACACACGTGTCCGACTTTCATTCGTTCAACCCACACACTTTTCACACCAAAATCAGATATGAATTTTCACAAGTTATGACTTTTCTTTGCTCATTTAGGCCCCTAAAAATGCACAGAAACAATAATACTCTGAGCAATAGCAATAGGGTTGCTAAACATCTTCAGCGCTCCAGCCCTAATAAAACTCAAACAAAACAAATTCCATCAGTGAACTGGTTACACCTTCTGCCATCTTCACGCTCCTCCTCACACACATCATCATCATCATCATCATCTATGCTGTTACGACACCTCTCTCATATTTACACCAATTACAAGCGCTCACACAGCAGCCAGACCGAGACCGATTACAGCCGCCGGATGGGAGGGTGGAGTGCAAGAACGTATGCTGATGTGCCCTTTCTCCAAACTTGTTACTCCACTCCACACCCGAGTGGGTAAATGTCTTATCTCCACAACCAGTGAGCGACGGACACCATTAGAATGTGTAGATTAGCCTGTAATGTCTTCAGGAAAGAGAAAAGAAATTACAAAACAGGACATCAATAGTGAGCTCCTCATGAATTGAAAGGCTGCAGAAACTGCTGCTGTATTGAGTAACGAAGCATTTACAAGAGTGGAATTCAACAATGAAATGGAACTGCTATGATGAAATTACCATATATCCATTGTAAGCTTGAAAAAAACTACTCTAGGATTGAAAGAAATCAAAGTTCTAAACTTTTTTAAAAGTATTAAGAACAGCTAATTGTTATTGCTGCGATGGACTGGCGACCTGTCCAGAGTTTAACCCCGCCTCTCGCCCAATGTGCGCTGGAGATAAGCACCGGCAGACCCCCGTGACCCCAAAAAGGGAATAAGCGTGTTGGAAAATGAATGAATGAATGATTTTTCTGAAATCTAAACTAAGGCTGGATGAAGCATTTGTGGATTACCTGATGAAGGTTAGATTTTTATTTAAAAAAAAAGCTGTTTTAAATAAAAACAAAACTCACCATATATGTTCTAACATGTCTTGTGTTACATACAGTGTTGAAAAGTAAAACACAGAAGTTGTATTTTTGGAGAAGCCACAAAAATAAGTGACAAAAATACTGAGTTATCAGCTCCTCACAGTTAAAATCGTTCCCTCTGTGGCATTATTTTTACTTCAAACGAGAAAAATATCAGGGTTTCGACCGGTTTCACAATGTCAAATTTATAAGTTTAAAGAATCAAATATAAGACATATATCATATTCATCTAACAGACTGCCATAAATTGCTATAAAATACACATCACTGGAAAAAACTTTGTACAAATATGCATACAAGCTATCTAAAAGTGTAAATAATACCTGCAGCTTGAATTACAAAATGACAAAATTATTTAAAAAGTCGCAGATAAAAGAACAAAATTAATTTGACATGTGAACAATTTGTTTCCTGAAACATTAGATATTAACACTTGAAAATAACTTCAGATTAGCAACTACATGGTTCTGAAGGATCAGCAAATGGATCAATTTTGGTCGTTTCTAAATTTTTAAACCATGTAAATTTTTACTAAACTAAAAATCTCCATTAAAACAAATTTGCAATAACTTATTCAGACCTTTATATGCACTTACAGAGGTGGACAAAATTATTGGTACCCCTCAGTTAAAGAAGGACAAACCCTCACTGAAATCACTCGAAACTTACAAAACTAACAATAAATAAAAATTTACTGAAAATGAAACAATCAAAACCAGCCATCACTTTTGAATTGTTAATTAACATAATTATTTAAAAAAAACAAACTATTTGACCACAGTGACATGATTAAAACTCGGGTGTGTCCTTTAGTTGACATCACAGGTGTTTCCAAACTCATAATCAGTCAGTCTGTCTATTTAAAGGGAGACAAGTAGTCACTCTGCTGTTTGGTGAAAAGGTGAGTACCACACTGAACATGGACGACAGAAAGCAAAGGAGAGAATTGTCCCAGGACATCGGAAAAAAAAATAATAGAGAAACATCTTAAAGGTAAAGGCTTTAAGACCATCTCTAAACAGCTTGAAGTTCCTCCCTGGACGTGGCCACAAGATGAAAATTGATGACAAATTGAAGAGACGGATCGTTCAAATTGTATCCAAGGAGCCCAGAACAACCTCCAAAGAAATAATGGCGCACTCCAAGGCCAAGGTTCATCAGTGTCAGATCGCACCGTTCGTCGTTGTTTGAGCCAAAATGGACTTCATGGGAGACGACCACTGCTGAAAAGAAATCATAAAAAAGCGAGATTGGACAGATGAGCCCCAACTGGAGCTTTTTGGTGAGGCACATCAACTCTATGTTCATAGACACAAAAACCAAGCATACGAAGAAAAGAACACTGCCCCTACGGTGAAACATGGAGGAGGCTCAGTAATGTTTTGGGGCTGCTTTGCTGCATCTGGCACAGGGTGTCTTGAATGTGTGCAAGGTAGAGTGATATCTGAAGACAATCAAGGCATTCTGGAGAGAAATGTGCTGCCTAGTGTCAGAAAGCTTGGTCTCAGTCGCAGGTCATGGGTCTTCCAACAGGACAACGATCCAAAACACACAGACAATAACACCCAAGAATGGCTGAGAGAAAAGTGTTGGACTGTTCTAAAGTGGCCTTCCATGAGCCCAGATCTGAATCCCATTGAACATCTGTGGAAGGAGCTGAAACATGGCATTTGGAGAAGACACCCATCAAACCTGAGACAACTGGAGCAGTTTGCTCATGAGGAGTGGGCCAAAATCCCTGGTGACAGCTGCAGAACGCTCATCGACAAACACAGAAATTGCAGTGATTGCCTCAAAAGGTTGTGCAACAAATTATGGGTGCCATCATTTTTGTAAAGCCCTATTTCTTTTGTTGTTGTTGTTGTTGTTGTTGTTGTTGTTGTTTTAAATAATTATGTTTACATTTTTATTTATTGTTGCTTTTGTAAGTTTAGAGTGGTTTCAGTGAGAATTGTAGGGTTTTCCTTCTTTAACTGAGGGGTACCAACAATTTTGTCCACGTCTGTATGAGTATGACATGAAATATAGTGCTAAATGATGGATTTCTAAATGGGTTTTTTTCTTGTTGTTGCTTTTTTAAGTAATTGTAGTTCAATTTAACAGTTTTTAAGACTTAAGACCCAGCAGAAACCCTGAATATGTATTTTATCATTGCATTGCTTTACACTGAACAAGTTCATCCCCCTGCAGAGTTCATTCGTTTACTGTTTTCTAATCTCTTCAGCTGTCAGATTTCACCTGCTCCTTCCTTGTGTTTCTCAGTTGCCTCATGTTCTTTCCTAATTGTCTGCCCTTCAAATTAGTCCCCAACACCCTAGAAGCACTTACCTTGTTTCCCTGGAGCCAATCAGCAGCATTTGAGCACCTAACTCCCCCTATTTATCTATTCTCCTCTTTAGTCACCTCTTATCGACCCACCGGCTTCATCAGCTGCCTCAGACCCTTTCTATAACTCTTGTGGTTTCCTGCATACTCCTAAGTATCTGCTCTACAGCAAACCATTGCCTCCAGAATGTTTGGAACGTCCAGCGATTTAATAGGGGGTTTGCCTCCAGAGAACATGAACCATCTGTGATTGTAGCATTCAACTGGGATGCAAAACATCTCGTTTCACTTCCTGGTTCTGCAAGGAGTTAACAGTCCTGTGGTCTTGAATTAAATTAATCTTTATTTAACGGACTGGCTTATTTATATTTTGCATAAACACTCGGTTTATCATCAGTACTTCATTGTCTTTCCAGCAGAGTGACATCAGTTGCTCGCTAGCGCTAGCACTATTAGCATAGCTTAGCATTGATCATTGAATCTGATGTGACCAGAAACGTTTTAGTCAAAATGGTCACAAAATGAACAAGTATCATCAGAGACTGAAAAGTTGTGATTTGTTAAAACAGCTAGAAACTATTCTCCAAATACAGGAGCTATACTGCTATTTACACACTACAGGTGGCGCTATTTTGTCTAAATACTCATCAGTCTAAATACTTTTGGGTATTATTTTGGCCAAGAATTTTGTCACATAAGCCAAAATTGGTAAAAATATATAGTACCTTATCAATGTTAAGTGTTCTTCCTCCTGTGGCCACCTGGTGGTGTAATAACGGTGTGGCGTTGATGTGTTCAGTCATAGACTTAGCATGATTGGTAAATTTGGGATGTAGGGCTGAGTTATAAAAGCTTCTTGTTTATAGCGAAATGTCGACTTTTGCCAGCTGTTGTGCATACAAAGTTAACGTCAAAAAAGCTTTGTGATTTAAAATCCAATATGCCTCAATAAAATCTCTAGGAGGCGTTCGTTAAGGTATGCTACAGACGAAAGTGGTCATGAAGGTTTTTGCAAAATAGTAACTTCCTGTCAATTTTGGAAACGCAATCCATATAACTTCTTTTCAGTCTTGGTAGCCTACATGTGAGGGCCGAATTTCATTTGCCCATTACAAACTGAAACAAATTAGGTGGCGTTATAGGGTCATTTTGTCACAACCATATTTCAAACCACAATAAGATGAACATTTTCACCAGTTCTGATATGTGTGCTAAATTTTCAAGTACGTTTCCTCAGAGCAATTACAACAGGATTCTATGTACATTCAATGTTCGAGCCATAATAAACACAGAAAACACATTATTTCAAAATTGGCAAAAATCTTCTTTTACTTTCAGCTGTTCCCAGTTTAGGGGTCGCCACAGCGAATCATCCTTTTCCACCTAACTCTGTCCTCAGTATCCTCTACTCTTGCACCAACTACCTTCATGTCCTCTTTCAGCACATCCATATATCTCATCTTTGGTCTTCCTCTTGACCTCTTGCCTGGCATCTCCATCTCCAACATCCTTCTACCAATATAACCACTATCCCTCCTCTGCACATGTCCAAACCATCTCAATCTGGCCTCTCTGACTTTGTCTCCAAAACAACCAACCTGAGCTGTCCCTCTGGTGTCCTCGTTCCTAATCTTGTCCATGCTCGTCACTCCTAAACTGAACCTCAACATCCTCATCTCTGCTACTTCCATCTCTGCCTCTTGTCTCTTCTTTACTGCCACAGTCTCCAACCCATACAACATAGCTGCTCTCACTACTGTTCTGTACACCTTTCCTTTGATTCTGTACAGAATCAAAATTGGCAAAAATGATTATTAAAATTATTACATTGGTGAGAATAAAATCATAGCATGTATATAAAGCTCACCTGCTTTCACACACATCATAAGAAAATGTTAAAACTAAACTACACAGGATTTACCATCCATTATTTTGGGCAGCACGGTGGCGCAGTGGGTTTCCGTGGGTTTCCTCCAGGTACTGCGGTTTCACCCACAATCCCAAAAACATGCTGTTATGTTAATTGAATAATCTAAATTCCCCTTAGGTGTGAATGTTTTGTGTTGCCCTGCAATGGACAGTCGACCTGTCCAGGACGTACCCCCACCTCCAGCATCAGCAGAACCCAGCAGAGTTAATCCCAAAAGGGATTAAGAGGAAGATAAAAAGAATGAATGAATCCTCGCCGACACGTCTGAGTGTGTTCCACATGCTGTACACAGAGTAAGATGATTGGTGGAATAATTTAAAGAAAGGTTAGGGTTAAAGTGAAGTTACCTATCTGCATCAATTGACACCAATAAGCAAACATACTCCAGTAATAAAGATATAAAGATCAAGTGCTTTGTGAGTTTCGTAGTCACTTTTTTTCTTCTCGAATCATCTCAGATCAGATCCAGCGGTGACCTTGCTGCCAAAATCTAAATCAGCAGAGGGATGTTTGTCCATCTGCATAAAAGCAAGGCTGCTATCCACTGCCCTTGTCTGTCACATGTTCATTTGCATATTGACCCCTCGCCCAATAAGACACAAGCTGCGGCGTAACAGCATCCGCACGTCAAAGTAAAAAGGGCCAGATTGATAGCGACCATTTAAAGTAAAGATAAACCATCAATTTCAGGTCTGTCTGACAAACAGATGGATTGGATCGTTTAGTCCTTTGTCCAAAAAGTCTCTCAGATCTCAGAGCTTGTTACAGTGGACTGGTCTAAGTATACAATACACTAAAACCACATTTAATCAACAGCCTGCTGCTTTTCAAACATCATTTGTTTAAAAAACAGACATAAAAAAAAACCTTTAAATGAAATTACAGTATATGATATTGATTTTATGGATCTTTTAAAGTTTAGATTTAGTTCAGACATCCATGTTAGTCAGTGTCAGCTCGTTGTCACCTAACCCTGAGGGTTTGGAGGTCTGTGTCCTTCCTTCTCGCAGGTGTGCCCCTTGAGGATCGACCATGTGCAGGGACGTGACCAGGAACGTCTCTATGACAAAACAGCCTGCGCTTCCTAGCAGGTGTCAGGGTCCTGGACCAGATGCTTAGTCGCTGGCACATCAACCATCTCGAGTTGTCAGCAGTGATCTTGGTAGTCCGGTCTTCCACCGGCTCCTCTAGGGTTAGCATGTGCATGTCTGAATGGACAACACGGCGGTTGTAGCATGCTTTAACCACCAGGGTGGTGTATGCTCCCACCCCCTGCTCTTAGTCGACCAATGCTTGCTTTGCCGGAGTCAAGACAGATTGTTGTCTAACAGCTGTTCACTCCCCTGGTGTGATCAAACGGATTGTGGATCCGCTGTCCAGGTTCCAGCCCAGACTAGGAGAATGTCCCTGGCTACCTTAAGGACAGACGCCCTGGCATACTGCTGACCCAGGAGGAAACACTTATACTTGTTTTTCTTGAGACCCGCTCAAGGTCACTCGGGGAGGGGGCTTCAGGCACCCACGGCTGGCCTTATGACCTACACGTGTCACATCTGGCCAAGGTGGACCCCTGGTCCCTTTCATTCTTGGTAGTATGGACCTTGGACCACACATTAGCTCCCTCTATAAGGTTCTGTTATGCTGGGGAGTGGGCTCAGTTCATCGATTAGTGCATCTCCCACTGGAAGACACAAGGCCATGACCATCAGAGTCATGGTGACCTTTCTCCAGGAGTTTGATTGGGATTGTCCCCTTGATCCCTCAAGGTCTTCCTCCCTTCTCAGACAGGGAACGATGCTGATTCTTTATCTGCCTTTATGCAGGACAACGACTCTCGCCTAAATCCCTCTTACCCGAGGTCCCATGCACTTTGAAGGGTACCCTCCTTGTGAGTCGCTCCACTCACTAACAAAGGGCCAGTGTTATGTGACACCACTATTTACAATAGGGTTCTCATCCTCAAACCTGGGGCAGAAGGAGTATCCATACAGGTGACAAAAGCCTTAGCAGTAGGGGTGTAACGGTACGCTAAAATCGTATTCGGTTCGGTACAGTGTCTTGGAGAGTTCGGTTCGGTTCATTCGGTTCGGTACAAAACAATAAGAACTTACATAATCTTTATTTTGAAAAGCTGCCAATACACAGTAGAATTCTTGCATAAAATAAATAAAAGTGACACATTTGGGTGATATTTTAAATAAATTGCACTCTTTATTAAGAAAAACACATTTTTTTAAATAAAAAATGAAATACTGCAACTAGTTAGGATAGATTACCTATCCACATTTTCTGAAGAGAGCATATATCTGGTTATAATATCTCCAGCAGTAGAAAATGTTAGATGTGTTGCCTGCCCGATCTCCGTGGAACAATGTCGGCATACAACTTTAAATTTATCCACTCGTCTATCCCCGTTATGTATTTTAACAGAGAAGCCAAAGTGTTCTCAAACACGAGACCGTAGTGAGGTGAGAGGGTCTTCAAGCTCTGGCTTCTCTTTCGCTTTTGATATGATTCTCGCGCTCGTGCTCGTCAGTCAATAGCGTCCGTGCGGAAACTCGCCTAGGAACATAGTTCCGCTGCGCTTAATATCGCGCTGATAATACATTTATATAATTTAATAAAAATACCAAATACCGAAACAGTACGCAAGTGTACCGAACCGAACAGGCCGTACCGAAACGGTTCAATACATACCGTGAACCGTTACACCCCTACTTAGCAGCTAACCTTTTTCAAGTTTAGTGTCAGCCTGTTTGGAAGGTCCTAGGGCATTTTCGAGGGGTTTTCCATTATCGAAGTGAACAAATGAAAGCGAACGTCTAGGTGACTTATGTATCCACCCCTTTACTGACGGAAGGAACAGAGACTAATGTCCCTTGTGAATCTGAGGTGCCAACTAGTGTAGGCTGTTGTGGTTGTATACCAAGCTGGTTAATGAATCAATCACCTAAACCTGCACAAGTAGGTGCTCATTGGCCCATTGAAATGTCTTGAAAAAAGACATTCTGGAAACCCTTATGATTGTTCCCATAGTCGATCAATTCAACATTGGTCTTTGTTGCCTCCTTCAAAAACCAATTTCGGCTCCTGTGTAGCTATCTTTTCTTTTGGTTAATGATATGTATGTGTCAGTAACTGACATGTTATTAAGAATGAAGGCGGGCTGTCACAAGTAGAGGTGGGGGGCACTGACATAGACCTGGAACTCTAAGAACTTTGTCACTACTTCAGAGGTGGAAAGAGTAATGCAAAATGCTACTCAAGAAAAAGTACTGTTACTTTAATAACATTTTACTCAAGTACAAGTAAAAGTACTGACCAAAAAATCTACTCAAGTAAAAGTAAAAAGTAACTCGTCTAAAATTTTACTCTGAGTAAAATTTAATGAGTAAATTTTTTATTTTTGAACAACAGTGGTGGGTGGGTGATTCTAGTGTAGTTAAAAAAAGTAAAAGATGTAATATAAATATTACATATAATATAATGTTAATTTAAGCTGGTTGTTTTTAATTAAGGAAACAACTTTACAAATTAAAGTGCAATAAAAACCATATAAAACATTTAGGGAAGTCATTTTAGGGCAAATAATCCCATAAAACATCATAAGCACTGAATATGGCATAAACTGTGACTCAGCAGAGCATCCTTTTGTTAAACACTAAAGACTAATGAAAAAGAAAGTCATAATGGGTCAGGGACATTCAAGCATTTATGAAAAAAAACTGTGCCATTGTCAGATAACAGACCATTCTGTCTACTAATAATAAATAAATATTGTTTAATGGCCTTTACTGATCATAAGAATAAAAACATTGTTTATTTCAGTATCAGTCCACGACTGGAGTCTACTGCAGGTTATCCACTTTCACAGCCAAAAAAAATCTCTTACAGTTTGTCATTTAACTTACGATGATGAGAGAAATCTCAAATACAGAGTCAGCTCATGCTTTGAACTCAGTGACGAATCAAAACGCTTCGATTGGACACCGCATCTCAACAAAAGTGTTTGATTGGTTAAACAGTAATTCTAACACGACATCTGCTGCAGATCAATTCTAACTCTTTTCATAGACTTGAGTAAATCGTGACACTGGTAATAGCTTAACGGTAATTGTGCATTGACAATTTTGTTCTAAGTTCCTGTTCATTTCTAACCCTAGTGCTAACCAACATTAGCAATGTCACACGCTAGTGCAACGTAACAGAACAATAATTACGTAAAAAAGTAGTATTTAACTTACCTCAACATTCTCGCGCGGGTTTGATGTTGAGCTTTTGTAAGCTGCCAATTCGTCTTGGGCAAACAAAGTTTACACCGCGTAATAAAGCTGTTGCCTTTCTTGCTCTTAAATTCAAAGTGGTCTAGTAAATATGGCCATGGGTTTGTTTCTGAAGAATTCAAATTCAGCAGCATTTCACTTTCATCTGTGTGTCTGTCTTGTCCGTCTCCATCTTTCTTGAGTCAGCGCACTGCGTTTGTTTTCCCACGAATCAAGCTGTAGCTTCCGGCGAGCGCTCCCCTCCTTCCCTCCACACACAATTATTGTTTTTTTTTTTTACTTTTTTTTTTTTAATTATTAACGGATGGGATTTAAAATGTAGTTAAGTACAATACTTACATCAAAACGTACTTAAGTAAAAGTAACATTACAAAATGTAAAAGTTACTCTAAAAAGTAGAAATAAACAAAAAACCTACTCAATTACATTAACACGAGTAAATGTAATTCGTTACTTTCCACCTCTGCACTACTTTAATAACAAACAATTACAAAAAAGTATTTTGAGTTCTGAAATATGTAGCTTTACTGTCCATCAACTCTTCTAAGTGAAAATATGAAGCACTTTGTGTTTTTTAATTCATGAATAAGCAAGCAAATGTGCACAGAGCTCTCAAACACACAAAAGGAAAATGTGCCTCAACAACATCTAGCCCCAAAGCTTTGACCCAAACTCCCTGAGACTGTTCAGAGCTCTTCTACACTCTCCAACTTTTATTTTCAGCAGCGTTTCGCCATGCCACTAGAGAGTTTGGCTCCTTTTTCTAGCTACCTTGAGGTGAATGGTCTAAAGAAACAATGGAAGCAATACGAATGGAAGCAAGGCCTGAATCACTTGACAGCGATTTGAATACTGAAATAGAAGAGGTTGAAGCAAACACATTGACTGCAGCCTTGAAGCATCAGCAGCATGTGTTTCATTAAAGAGCCGAAACATCTTTAGATTAGTGTTCAGTGCATGGTCTCGCTCATTTGAACCCAACAGATGGATCCATGTCCTGGACCATGTGAAATAATGTCACAAACGAGCTGTGACCTTTATGTTTACAGCAGTATAATGCATAGTTCTGCTTCCATCTGGACTGGTGGAAAGATGGGATTGAGGAATTAAACACTTGAAGCCCTACTTGATCTGAAAATAAAAGGAACTTAATCTCTAAATAAAGAAAGACTGCCTCAAAATAATAATGTCAAACGCAAACGGCTTCTTAACAGCATCTGGAAGATGTTTACCAAGCTCCAGTTTCTTGTCCCAAAATTGTTTCTTTCAGGAGGAAACGGCCTGGGAGAAGATACAGAATAAACTCATCATAGCTGCCTTGCCTTGGGAGCAGTGGGGGAAACTGGTGACTTGATCAAGGCCACAGTTGTGGTTGTCACAGCTGGGAGAGAGTGAGCTTTCAACACTCACCGCACAATGATCATGTGATGGGTTGGAGAAGATAGGAAGAGAGAGACATGTGACCAAGCAAGTGCTCCGCCTCCTCTGCATGTGATTCTTGAAGATTAAGGTGACTTTAGAGTACAACTTTGACTTTTTTTCTTTGTTCTTTGAAAGAGGACAGAAGAGAGGAATGTTTCTAAGCCGTGACTGAAAAACATCAGCGGAGCACTGCAGTGCGTCCTGGTGTTTTTAATTATCCAATCCCTGTGTCATTAAACGTATTAGTGGTTGAGTGTGAGATGAGCGCTAAAGGCTTGCTAATTACCTTAACCATGCTGTGATTTAGCCATTAAACGTTGTTATAACAGCCTTGTGGAATGAATACAGTATGTAGATGAGCTTATGAGGTCACAGCTCTGACCCACCAATGGTAGACTCTCTGAACCGGCTGGATGGATCTCATCTAGAGCAGCAGCATCTTTAGCCAACTATTATGTTAAGGCCTAGTTGTAACTGGAACAGCTTCTCTTCATCAAGTATGCATCTATGCTTCCCTCTGGTGTTTGCTTTCAGAACTTCAGTCTTCTATAAGCAGGTTACAGTTAGCGTATTTTTTCACCTGCCTTTTTAGTGTAGGCTGCACGTTTTAGAACACTTTGGCTGCTATATTTGTGTTGTGCTTTTATTTATTTATAGTTTACCTCTTTTTCATTTCCATGTTGTTTATGTGTTTTGTCAAGTAAATTATTATTTTTTTTCTTCTATCAATATGTTTGATAAAATATGCCATTATTGCTTGTACTTGATATGGGACATACCGACAAATTTGATGTTTTTGTCTATGTTTTGTTATGGCAATAGCCATGTTCCCATCCAAAGATGCAGCCATGTTTCCATCCAAAGATGCAAATTAAATTTATGCTCAAAACTGGAATATCACATAAAAAAAAATTGTGAATAAAGCACTTTTTTCATCCAAGAGAACTAAATCGTCACTGCCTGAAAAACACGCACCAAATCAAAAGAAAAATGGAAGTTGCTGCATTAGGAAAAGGTCTTTTTTCAAACATAATAACTTACATCTTAGTACATGTAGAAGAAACACAATATGCACAGTCATCTTACTTTCGGAGGCGGGAGACTGCACTTTGGGAACGCAGCCGGTCAAGACAGTTCTGGGAGGTGATCATCCCAAACCACTTTGATGACAGACTCTGGCTAAGGAATTTCAGAATGACTAAAACAACATTTCATGAAATTTTTCCATTGGTTAGTCTATTAATGCCACCCCATCTCGCCCCAGTTCTGAGTTGTGAGCTGTATAAACTTGCTAGACATCAACCGAACACAGAGTTGTAGGGGAGACATGACCTGGATGAGACAGCTGAACGCAGTTACCCCAATCTTAATGTACCATAAATATATGGAGCTTTCGATGGCCCCCATTTCCCTGTTTCAGCTCCATCTGAGGGTTACAGGGATTACGTTAACGTAAAGGGTTAACCCTCAATCATACTGCAGGCACTTATTGTATGATAAGGAAACTGTGTGCTGGGACATCTGGCAGCACGATGTAGTCTTCTAAACATTTACGATCATCTAAACATTTAAGCTATTGCATTTTTTTTTATGTGCAGGCTGGGATTTATTCGGTAAATACATTTTCATCATAGTCTCTGACATTTTTTTCTTATTGGACAAAAAGTTTATCCTACTCGGTTGTGTGCATAAAAAATGTACGCACATCTTGCCGTTTCCATCCAGTGTTTCCATCCAGGGATGTTCCAAAAATGCACATAAAAGTAAGGGGATAGAAATGCACCTTATGTCATGTAATATATATGCCTGTCTAATACATATACATATATATATATATATATTAGGGGTGTAACGGTTCACAGGAATGTATTGAACCATTTCGGTGCGGCCTGTTCCACACTCGTGTACCGTTTCGGTATATTTTTTATTAAATAATATACATTTATTATTAGCGCGATATTAAGCGCAGCGGAACATTGTTCCTAGGCGAGTTTCCACACGGACGCTATTGAGTGAAACACAGTAGAGCTGCACGAGTAGCTGTGAGAAATGGCAACAGCGAAAGAGAAGCCAGAGCCTGAAGACCCTCCCACCTCACTACGGTCTCCTGTTTGGGAACACTTTGGCTTCTCTGTTAAAATATATAACGGGGATAGACGAGTGGATAAATTTAAAGTTGTATGCCGACATTGTTCCACGGAGATCGGGTATGTGGCAGGCAACACATCTAACATTTTCTACTGCTGGAGATATTGTCACTGTAACCAGATGTGTGCTCTCTTCAGAAAATGTGGATAGGTTAATCTTTTTAGCCTAAAACCTAAAACTTGAATAGTTAGTTTTGTTGATATACAAGCTGAAGCTGTTGCTAGTGTTAAAAGTTTTGAGGTCCTAACTAGTTACAGTATTTCATTTTTTATTTTAAAAATGTGTATTTCTTTATAAAGAGTGCAATTTATTTAAAATATCACCCAAATGTGTCACTTTTATATAATTTATGCAAGAATTCTATTGTGTATTGGCAGCTTTTCAAAATAAAGATTTTGTAAGTTCTTATTGTTTTGTACCAAAAATTAACCGAACCGAACTCTCCAAGACACTGTACCGAACCGAATACGATTTTAGCGTACCGTTACACCCCTAGTAAATATGTATATATATATATATATATATATATATATGTGTATATATATATATATATATATATATATATATATATATATATATATATATTTGTAGTCTGTGAACCTGCGGTTTACGTCATCAGATAATTAGTAAATAATCCGGAAGGTGAGCAGAGAAAGGTAGCACGAGGAACTGTGTGAATCTGCAGTCATCGGGTTGAGAAACAGGAGTAGTGTGAGTAAAACATTAGTCCTCATACAATTATGAGTTAAAAAGAGCTGACATCCTTTTCTGAACGCAAAATTTGTACTTCGAAATGTTAAGTTTCCGAGATAAACCCAAGAGCGTTCTAATCACGTGACATTTCCGAGAGTGCATGGTTGCAATAAAGGTGAGTGATTATGAGCTCCTGAAGTATCTAACACATGAAAGTGTCATGTTTATTGTGTGTTATTGTTTCCCGATGTGTATGTAATGCAAGAACATGTTTTCCACGAGTAAAGTATGGATATTTAGTGTTTATAATTGTGTGTTCATAGGAATGCCACTACCGTGTTTTATGTAGTTTATTGTTCTTGTTAGATTTTGTTCATTTAAAGAGGCCACTACACAATCTCATTTAGAACCTATTGGATTAGGGTTTTTATAAGAAAGAGAATTGCTAGACTCGGTAACTAACACCGTAATTTAGTAGTTACTGTTGTTGACAGTGTTCCAAAGCGTCATACTGACTCCTAGTGGTAAGGGTGAGGATTTTTCCCCTGAGAGAAACCCACTGTTTCTTACTTTTTTTCTGTGTACTTTTAATGTGAGAATAAGTAAATCTTTATTTTCTTTATTATTTATTTTAATAAATGTCAACAAATTGAAGGACTGTGGTGTCAGAGTTATTTTATTTGTTTGCTGGCAACACAAATATATATATATGTATATGCGTGTGTGTGATACTATGCTGTGTTATGCTATGCTATTATTTTAGTATTTTTTTCTATTGTTGTAGCTTTAAAGTATACCAGTGTGTAGTTAATCTCTAACCTGACAATGGGGTCAGCTCTACCCTAAGGTTGGCTCAACTTTACACAACGTATTCAGATTGAATCACTGTAACCAGCAGCTGGGTCAAAATAACCCAAAACATGTTCTGTTACATCACTATTATTTAACCAGCATTTTTAGTGCAGGCTGCCATTTCCATCACATCTTAGCTGTTCACCTTTACTTGAAAAATGGCAAATATATTTGAAGCTTTTGTAAATAAGGTAAATACAGTAAATAAAAGACACCCATATGTTGGGTTGTGTTATTTGTATTCCATGTTTTAAGCAGAAGAGTTCATAGGCATCAAACATAGTCAATAGTGCAGAACAAAATCTAAGATTTTCAAAGACTTGCTTTCCAAAGATAAAGCTGGAAGCTTAGCACCCAGACACTGCTACTCAAAGTGGCCTGAATTGAAACAGAGCATGAGAACTAATCCTCGAGAGAACCGAGTCTGTGGTTTACAGAAACAGTAGCTAATGCTCAGTCTATTTTAAACACATTTCAGACTGTGTAACTACAGCACAGTTTGAAATTTGCTTCATGATAATGTCAAAGACATCAAGAAAATCTCAAGCAATGGTGCCCTTGAGGGAAAAAAGCCCCTGCATTGTTACTTTGGCATTCTGTGGAGACAGGAGAGTTTGAGGATCTTCTCAGATGCCCAGTTTCTAGAGGAACGTTTGGATTGCATCATTTTAAAAACAAGACGTTTTTATTCTGTGTACAGAAACACAGTGATCTGGGCGGAATTTTGTCATGGTTCATTCATTTTGAATCTTTGAGCTTGGAATGATAGGAGCCGCGGTAAGGAGTCTCTTGAGATGATTGAAAGCATCTTGCTGTCTTATTTGTAGTGTAAAATCGAGACTCAAAGATTCGCGTTGGTATAACGATCCAAACTTCCCATAACTAGAAAAATGACCTCATCATAAAAGACCAGAAGGGATATAAGCACTACAATTGATCGACAGACAACTAGATACTGGTGTCTGTAGTGAGCAGACTCCTATTGACTCCCAGTATTAAATTAGTTTCAATCCTGGAACCAAACGTTTTATTGATACCAGCAATTTTGATAACTGCAAGAGAGCGAATATTCACTTCTTTTATTACTCACCAATTTAATTACCGTATTTTTCGGCTCATAAGACGCACCGGCACATAAGACGCACCCAATTTTAAAAGAGGAAGATCTAGAAAAAAAAGATTCTGAACCAAATACTGTTGTAAAATATTTTATATCAACTGTGTAAAAGTTAACAGCCAAACATGTAACATGAACAGACAGTAAACAGTAAAAGTAACAAAAAAAAGGCTGTAATGTTTTTCTTTGCCCCCACTCATCACTCTAAAGTCCACCATTCGTTATCACCATCACTGTTCCAGTGCAACATTGTCACTACATTACTAATAATAGCCAGTAACATTGTTGCTACATTACTAATAATAGCTAGTAACATTGTCACTACATTACTAATAATAGCCAGTAACATTGTCACTACATTACTAATAATAGCTAGTAACATTGTCACTACATTACTAATAATAGCCAGTAACATTGTCACTACATTACTAATAATAGCCAGTAACATTGTCACCACATTACTAATAATAGCTAGTAACATTGTCACTACATTACTAATAATAGCCAGTAACATTGTCACCACATTACTAATAATAGCCAGTAACATTGTCACCACATTACTAATAATAGCCAGTAACATTGTCACCACATTACTAATAATGGCCAGTAACATTGTCACCACATTACTAATAATGGCCAGTAACATTGTCACTACATTACTAATAATGGCCAGTAACATTGTCACTACATTACTAATAATGGCCAGTAACATTGTCACTACATTACTAATAATGGCCAGTAACATTGTCACTACATTACTAATAATGGCCAGTAACATTGTCACTACATTACTAATAATGGCCAGTAACATTGTCACTACATTACTAATAATGGCCAGTAACATTGTCACTACATTACTAATAATGGCCAGTAACATTGTCACCACATTACTAATAATAGCTAGTAACATTGTCACTACATTACTAATAATATCAGTAACATTGTCACTACATTACTAATAATAGCCAGTAACATTGTCACTACATTACTAATAATAGCCAGTAACATTGTCACTACATTACTAATAATAGCTAGTAACATTGTCACTACATTACTAATAATAGCTAGTAACATTGTCACCACATTACTAATAGCTAGTAACATTGTCACTACATTACTAATAATAGCTAGTAACATTGTCACTACATTACTAATAATAGCTAGTAACATTGTCACTACATTACTAATAATAGTGAGTAACATTGTCACTACATTACTAATAATAGCTAGTAACATTGTCACCACATTACTAATAATAGCCAGTAACATTGTCATCACATTACTAATAATAGCCAGTAACATTGTCACTGCATTACTAATAATAGCCAGTAACATTGTCACTGCATTACTAATAATAGCCAGTAACATTGTCACCACATTACTAATAATAGCCAGTAACATTGTCACTACATTACTAATATTAGCCAGTAACATTGTCACTACATTACTAATAATAGCCAGTAACATTGTCACTACATTACTAATAATAGCCAGTAACATTGTCACTATATTACTAATAATAGCCAGTAACATTGTCACTACATTACTAATAATAGCCAGTAACATTGTCACTACATTACTAATAATATGCAGTAACATTGTCACTACATTACTAATAATAGCCAGTAACATTGTCACTACATTACTAATAATAGCTAGTAACATTGTCACTACATTACTAATAATAGCCAGTAACATTGTCACCACATTACTAATAATAGCTAGTAAGATTGCCCCCACATTAGTAATAATACAGTGGTTCTCAAACTTTTTTAGTCGAGCCCCCCTTTAAACCTTGAAAAGAATGTAAAAGATATAAAATAATAATTATTTAATAATTAATTAATAACTATTTTAATGTAAAATAAATGTAACTACTCCTTAATGTTAAATAACTCATTATTTAAAGCTTATTTAAGTGGCAATTCGGTTGCATGGTGTTAAGATATGATCCTTATGCGCTCTTACCTGGTTAGGAACACTACCCAATTGCAGAGCCTGTTACTTACGTTTGTTATCTCGTATGTACATGTGTGAGATGTACCGTTGAGATGATTTGAGTTTGAGTTTATTAAAGAAGAGTTTCAGTCATTAAGAGCGTTTTTGTTTTCCTCACGCGAGTAAGAGAGAGAGAGCGCACGGCAGCAGTTCCGCTCGTGAGTACGGATGCGGAAGCACCGCTGCGGCTACCGTAGCCAAGGCATTGTGGGAAATGTATTTTTTTTCTCGTTTTCGTTACGACCGCGCTATGGCAGAGATGGGCGAAGACGTCAGCGTGCAGCGCTGGGTGTACAAATATGGCCGCGGCTTCGGTCTAGCTCCGGAGCTCTTACGGCCGTGACCGCTCTGCATTCGGTCTATAAGACGCACCAACTTTTCCCCCTCAGTTTTGGGGAAGAAAAAGTGTGTCTTATGAGCCGAAAAATACGGTATATTCAGATTCATACTTTGCTATGCCCACGTTCCCCCACTCAACCCAGTGATACTCTTCCAGTTCTGAATGCAAACAATTTAAGCATCCTAACCATTTAAGAATCCTCTGGGTGACATCAACACTCAGGGTTTTAAACGTTCTTTGATACACTTCTGATTTTTACACACCTCTGACAGCAGCACAATATTGTGCTCAGACACTGTGACCTCTTCTCTGCAGGTTTTTCAGCAGCCTGGATCCTCCTGCTGAGCACTGATCTTAGCATCTCATGTCATTCCATGCCTCACATTTGCATCCTTGCCCCAGATCCTGAATAATCTGAGTCTGAGTTTAAGGAACACAGTTGAAGCATCTGTCTTTGATCAGAGCTGAACCAGCCAACAGAGCAGAGCGAATTTGATTTAGGAAATAAAGAAGGACAGGGGGAATCTGCATGAATTATCACCTCTTTGAAGTCCCTGAGCAACGGCCAGGTGTGAGAATACACAGAGTTAACATTCCTGTGCCTCTCTGAACTAAAAACGACAGATTAGCAATCCTGACAACCTCCTGCAAGCTCAAAAACAACAGTGATGGCAAGTACCTAAATGCCCAAAATGGGCAATATGGAATGTATGATGTCACATGACTGTATTTGTTAACTAGTACGGACCTGAGTGATCACTGTGGTGTGAATGACGACTAAATCTGCAGACGATTGCAACAATATATCTGTTCTTCGTCTTGGTCCGGACTAAATTAAATGAACTAGAGGTGTGACTGGACCGTAAGTACCCAGCAAACAGTCAACATCGGAGTGTCTTGTTGTTTCAGAACCAGGTAAAACATTTAACAAATTTATTGTTATGCAACATCGATATGAGCATATATTTACAACTTTACATAAGTTATGACATAAAAACAGGACTGCCATTCAAAATAAGCAACAATAAAAATGATAAAATAGACCTGAGTGGCAATGTGTGTTCAGAACCTTTGTGTCGCATACTGCAGTTCGCACTTTGGCACTTTTGAAGGGTTATGAGCCCCGCTTGTTTCATGTCTTTTAAAAAAAATGCAAAAAAATGAGCATAGGTTGGGGTGTGGTTGTGGCTTGGCTTTCGTTAAAAAAATATCGAAAGATAAGTGCTTAATAAAAGTTGATAAAACGCACACATACCTGAACTGAAGTGTGATTGAAGTCCTCCCCAATTGGAACCAGACAAACGCAAACTCCATTGATTTTCAATCCCTAGGTCCATCATTCTCAAACTCTTATAGCTTTCTCAAGGAAAATGCTTGCTAAAAATCCATGGCCAACCAAAAGCTTGAGCCAGAGTTCAGCTCTGACATCATCAAGGGGAAAGCGTTTCACCTCAGCACCTTTACACCACGGAAACAACGCTGGCGACTCATTCTGACCTCCAAACTCTTGCGAGGTCTTGCAACTTAGCAGAAAGTCTCAAGAGTTAGGCGTCATTAACAATTAATACACAGTGTCTCCTCATAGGATAATACAGGCCAGGGTCATGAATAATTTAAATACAGATGAGTGTATAAATACAGATGATATAAATTCTTTATATCGTAATGTTTAGATCCTGTGATTCGGGGCCCTTTAATAAGAGCCAGTTTCAGGTTTAGTCCCAGTGGGTAATCTTTCCATTTATTGTCTCTCATTTTCCCCTCTGTTGTCGGTATTTCAATCTGCCGAGCCACAAAATTTACCACCTGGTACCAGAATCGATTGACTAAGAGAAGCCACTTGGGGTTGCTTAACTCGCATTCAATTGGCCAATGCCTTCCACTAAAAATGTATTGTAAAGATCCCTATAGCCACGGCGATTAAGAATATGGCACTCCACTAGATCTTGATTCCAAACGTTTGGTTTGGTCTGCAGCTCCGCGTACATATGGGACGGCTTGATTCCGGACTTGGACCGCCTTCCACTTGTTACCGACCCTTCTTCTATCTCTTTAAAAAACACACTCATTTATGTATATTTTCCAAATTGCACAGTAAATGCACAAAGATGAAGAATGTTGCCATTGTTTTTGTACAAATACAGCAAAAATATCTGAAACAAAACCGTTTATGATGAAAGCAGCTTTTTCCTCTTCTCCAGGCTACGTGCATCTGGTTATGCAAATACATGACTGTACCCAGGAATGGATCAGGAATTACAATGTGAAAGCTCACCTGCAGGGGGTTGAAAATTGTGCTCCATGAATCACAGACCTCAGAATATTCACATGTGAAAAGCTTATAGCCTCTAAACTTTGTTTATGGGTTTACGGCACAGCCATCACCTAACATCCAATCAGGATCTCGATACCATTTCCTAATCCAAGTTGCCAGTTTCCACTGAGTTCATATTTGAACTTTGATAGTAGAAAAGTAATGTAGGACTAAAACAGACTGTCACAGTTGAGACAATCATCCATCTTTGCATGTTTGTAAAACATAAATGTATTGTTTCTTATTTACGATCATTCTGAAGGCATGAACAGGTAAACACAAAACCTTGTGTGTCTGCATGCGGCCAAGCACCAACACTCGAGATGATTGATAAAGAGTGATAAAAGCACTGATGTCTGGAGTCTCTCTAGGTCCTCCAGCTCTGGAATAAGGCCGCAGATGCTTTTCCTTCATTTGCCTTCTCTTCACATTCATCACACGCCGTGGCCTCATGAAGCCTCGAGAGGAAAAACATCAACAGCTGTCAATCACCACGAGGACTTACACACAGTTCCTCATCCCGTCACGAGTCATCAGGTGTGAAGCACCAGCAGAAATGAAGAGCATTAACCCTTAGAAGTCTCTGCATTGATGCACTGATGCGTATGCCAATCTCACCGGCTGTTTTGAATTAGGTGGGAATGCCATTTCTAATAGAATGTACAGGTTTCAAAAAGGTTATTACTTTTTATAATTTTTGGTTTTAAACGAACATTACAAGAGTTACAACGCATAATTTTCAAGGCAATTCAAATTAAAATGTGCGATCGTCTTTCAGTTTAATTTTACAGACCCCAATAGTTGCCATCTAGTGGGTAAAAGAAGGGCTAACTCTGGGAAGTACAAGACTTGTGATTTGACTTGTGTTTTTCAAAGTTCTGGCACAAAATGTGCCATGTCAACAATTCACAAAAAGTTTATGAAATGTATTAATTTTTATTTTCTCTCAACACTTTTGATTTTTGTTATAAAACATAAAAACTATTCAATCTCAATATTTTCTTTTTTTTTTTTTTATTTACTACTCAGAATTGTATTGTTGTACAATTTCAGGATTTTTGCGGAATTACTGTGTAATGTAATTAGAAAAATATTTATCAAAAATGTGCCGAGGCTGTATTAAAAAACATTTTAAATGTAATTTATAGTGAAAATTGAAAAATAATTAAAAAAAAGCCACGGACTTAAGATTTAAAGCAAAAGTTGCCTTAAAAGAAAAGCTCTGTCACTTTATATGGACACCGTCATTAAGTATCTGAACACAAGACTTGGAAAACACTAATATTAACCTCTTTATAATGATTGTTTTGTTTGTGAGAAGTGGTAGCTTTAATGTTATGTTTACTGAAGTCTGAATACAATATTTTCGCAATGTCAAATTTAAATCCTTTCAAGACCCTTTTAAGACTTTTACTACTCAAATCTATGACCTATATCTAACTAAGTGCCAATAATTAATTTTAATAATATCCAAATACAAGCTAACATCTAAAAATGTAAACAACACATGCAGCTTGAAAAATTGTGAACTGATGGAAAAAAATAACACATTGACTACATTTTCTCCATCAAATCTTATAATGATTTTAAAAGTCTAAGATAAAGGAACTAAAAAAATTGATGTGAACATTTTGTTGTGAATCATTGATGTTCTTAGTTTAAATTTAATTTGTGATATACAATAACATATTCAGCCCTATATATGCACTTATGATCTGAAATCAAACACGAAAAGATGGATTTCTTAATTTTACAAAAAAAAAAGTTACGCCTCATGTGTATTTATTACATTAAAATGAACACAAAACGATTGTTTTCAGAACTTTTAAACTTTGTAAATTACAAAAAATACTTTATTTGTGATTGCTATGGCAGCTATCTTTGTTAAACAACTAAATGTGCCGTGAGATGTGTGATGCATGCTGGCAAATCAAATTAAGACCTTAAGCTTTAGCCGCAACTTTTATTAAATGTAAGACTTTTTAAAGCCTAAAATTTAGTTTTGTCTTAATTTAAAAAAAACTGTGGAAACCCTGATTGACCAGAGAAAGTTTGGGTCTGTTTTAGCTGTCCGAGTCAAATCATGTAGAAGCATGTGTCTAAGGCTTATTTTAAAACAAGTCTTTGTGTTACGCTTCAGCATTAGTTAAAAACATTACTTTGCTTTTGTTCCCCAGCACAATCTTTGCTCCCGACACCATTCAGGATTTCCAGAACAAAACAGCAGCTCGGCTCCACACCCACTACTTCCTGCAATTCTGTTCCAAACAGGAAGTGAGGCCTTCTCGACGCTGTTCCCACTAAACCTCCTAAGCTATCCAGGACACGGTTAGAAAGAAGATTGGGATTCCTAAAATAATACCGGAGCAAAGACAGCAATTCATAGGAAATAGCTTCACGAGTAGAATCTCGTGAAGTGTGATACTGCAGCAGCTGAACTCAGCATGAAACAAGTTCATTACTCTGAATGAATGAGTGGGTATTTAGGCAGCCCAGGAAATGGTGTTATTTATTAGCGAGATCATCATAGTGCACCCTTCCAGCTGCCAACAGCAGACGAGGTCCTGCCGCAATCATTTTTCAGATGTGAAATCAAGCAGAGGGTGCTACAGCGAGCACAGCGGAGAAATGTTCAGCAAAGAGGCCGCTTGGCAAACTCTCAAAGCTTTCATTTACTGACTGCTTGCAATCCAAACACATACACAAGAGCATCCGCTGATGACCCCTGAACACTAAGCCTGTTATAAACAGAAGTGCTCCAGCACAGATCAACTAAAACTACAACAAACACAACTTTTTGAGCAGCGTCTTGGAAAAACACCAGAGGAACAACAGCAGCGAGCTTTGAACACCTGCTCACTTACCTTTGGCCACTTGGGGTTGAGGAGGCGAGCTTTGACAGCGTCGTCCAGTGCGGTCTGGTACTGGCCCAGTTTTAGGTGTGCGGCCGAGCGGTTGCTGTACAGGATACAGTTCTGAGGGTCAGCTCGAAGAGCTTCGCCGTACAGTTTCACCGCAGTCTGGAAGTCTCCCAGCTGACAGGCTTCATTGCTCTGTCGAACCTTCTCCATGAACTCTGACTTGCTGAGGCCTGGTTCTTCATCGGATGCTGTGTGGACAGCTCTACCCAGTGCTCGTGCTCCAAACAAACCAAACTGAAAGAAGAGGGATGTAATCAAGGGATGCATTCCTGTGTTTCAGTTTCATTGTCCAAACATTTTATATCATAATCTCTTTCTCATTTCAACATCTGGAGTACTTTCCTCTTCCCATCTCATTTTGTTTTTTATTGGAAGTGACGTTCCACCTTATTTGCAGTTGTTAGATTGTGCTCCTGTTGTTAACAATGATCGTCAGAAACCGTAATAAATAAAGCAGGGAAGGATCTGAGCAAACCCAACATGTATACACTGCACTTTGATGAATAGTGTGTGAGAGAAAAGTAACAGCGGTTAGTACACACTTTTTTTCACACAGCAGCTTCATGCTATCTCGTTATTTCACGACTGGTCATTCCCCAAGTAGGAGTACATCTCTGAGCAGGAGATAGGCAAGTGGTGATGCAGTTTGGGGTGCTCAGAATCTCTGGAGAACAATGTAGAAAGGGCAGAGCAATACTCTGAACTCATGGATAAAAATTGAGTGAATGTACACTTTTCTTGTAACATTACATTATTAAACCGTAAGTTATGGAGCGTCATGCCACCTGTTCACTTTGATACACATGCATGTGCCAATCCACTCGGGTAATTAACTTAATCAATACTAAAAGGGCCATTACGAAACCTGGGGGAGCTTTTTGAACATCAGCCACCACATTCACACATTTATATGACATCTCATATGTTATCTCAAGCCACTTCTGAATCGAAAACATCAGAAATGTCTGGTCTGGGCTAAAGAAAAAAGTACAGGTCTGCTGCCCAGTGGTTCCAATCCGTTTTTCATGTGAAAGCAGATTAGTAAGTTTATTTCCATATCAAGTCTGGAGGAATAGCTACTGGTGTGGATCCATCTTCTTTGATCATGTTTTGCCTCATGTGGCACCTTCTAAAAGAGAAGACTGATTTCTTCTGAAGATTCCATCACAATGCATTAGTTAAAGCACAAGCCAATCACAGTCATGCCAACTTGTATCGTCTTATGTTTAAATAAGCTGTAGCTTGTATCATTTCAACATCTTTTGTTTATTACAGTGAAGTGTTATAGGCAAAGTTGGCTCCCCTTCAGAGAAACTCTGCATAGATTTGGTTGACAACTCCATATTTTAAGTTACTAATGAACTACATAAATTACACAATTTGCACATCTACAATAAGCTTTCCTTATTTGACACATTCGTCCCCCTCCTAGTTTCCTGTCGAAAAATCTATCCCTGCCTTGAGAAAATACGAAAATATACCTTAAACTAAATAATTAGCTTCAAATAGATAATAGTGCACCACTCGTTTGATCACACTATGTTTTTGAAAGAGCATTAAACCTGAAAAACCAAAGGGCTCGAGCACCTCCAGCATAATTGCTTCTTGGTGGGCAGCTTAGTCTTGATGACCAATCCCTATTTAGAAGATGTATTCAAGTGAGAATTGACAAAATTACTGAATGATACTGGCAAATTAAATAGTGAAAATCATATCTCAGTGTGACCACATGCGGTGCTAATGAGTCTCCATATTTATGAGTCTAAATATTTTCTGGTATTGTTTTGGCCAAGATTTTTGTCACATAAAATTATGATCTAATTGCTCTATGGCAAAATGTACTTTCGATTGCAAGATGTTGACTTTCAAAAAGCTTTGCCATTTAAGTGAAGTTAAGTGAAAGTGACGTTAGGACCAAGTATGGAGTGACCCTTACAAGGAATTTGTGCTCTGCATTTAACCCATCCAAGTGAACACACACAGCAGTGAATAAACACATCGTGAACACACACCAGGAGCAGACAATACCAGACATATTAACATCAGACATACCGTACTATAAGACTGTATAAAGTATGAGGCATGCAAAAGTGCCATTTTTGGTCAGTTTAGTTCTGTTAGTCTTGATCCCTAACAAAAGTCCAAATCCAAATTTCAAAAGTTTAACCTGTTAACACCCACACCTGTTTTTGAACATAGGTCCGAAAAAGGCATACCCAAATTAAAATGGCTGTATCTCACATTTTAAGGGTTAAATTAATGTCCTTGGTGTCATTGAAAAGGTAACCCTTTCTAGTTTATCAGGTAAAGGTAAGGAACTGGATTCCTTAAACAAAACTAAAGTTATAGATTCACAAACTTTGTAGAAATAGTAGAAATTATCCTCGCCTAATTTTTTTTTCAAAATAAAATAAGTGAATGCTTGAGTCCCTGGTGGACTTTTTCAGACAACACTGAATAGAAGCCTCAACTGTGGACCAATACATGACCAAAAATCTATCAAAATGGAGCTAAACATGTGTTTTCTGGAGTGATTTTTAGAGGCGGGCACCATTGGCACCAAATTGACACTTGCTGACCAAATGAACAAATTGATGTAAATTACCATTTTTTAAAATACAAATCAATACCACTACATAAACTACTCAATAAACAAATTATTTTTAAGGAAAATGCAAACAATGAAAATTAAAAAAAAATATGTAAAACAATAGAAGTTGTGCATGCCACTCACTAAACCGTGGTTCTCAAACTTTTTTGGTCGAGCACCCCTTTAAACCTTTAAAAGAATCTGCCCCCCCCCCCAGATGTAAAATAATAATTATTTAATAATTATTTTAATGTAAAATAAATGTAACTACTCCTTAATGTTAAATAACTCATTATTTATAACTTATTCAAGTGACAATTCAGTTGCATAGAAACAATTGTATGCTTGTTGTTCTGATATAAATCCTTTTGATTTTTGTCAGCTTATGAAAACCCACATAACTCCATTAATGAAGGATCAAACTGTCCAAGTGAATAAAGAAAAATAGCATTTTTGTCATTTGTTTAGCGAAAAAAAAACCCTCACAGACTGAAGACGATGCATATCGATCATCATCTTTTATCATCAGGCTCCAGAAACAGATCACAGATAAACTATTAGCTCCGCCCATTTCACATCTTGATATTTATTTTAGCATGAGAAATCGGAGGTGTAGCGTGAGAGATCACTCAAATGCGTGAGTTTTACGTTCAATGTGTGAGAAATGGCACATTTTTTTTTTTGTACACTCAAAACTTTTAAGCTCTCGCGGGTCACATTAGATTACATGGCGGGCCACATCTGGCCCACGGGCCTTGAGTTTGACACTACATGCTGTGTGCTCTACGTCTTTTGGCTGTTTATTTTTTTGTTCTTTTCTTCTCATCTGCTGATAATCTGGCACCCCCCCCCCCCGCCTGCAGTACCTGTGCCCCCCCCCTGCCTGCAGTACCTGTGCCCCCCATCCCCCCAAGCCCCCCCCCCCCACCCCAACCCGGGCACGCCCCGCAATTTGAGTACCACTGCATTAAAACAATCTGGATCTCCTCTAAAATGTCCTCGATATGATCAAATGTCTGTGCGCTCTGCACAGCAAAGTTCAGTTTTCAGATGATATATAGTTTGTATACTTTGAAATTGCAGGTGCAATTATGCAATCTTTCAGTAAGTTTTGATTGATAACAGGTTAACAAAGTCAAAAAAGCTTTTTTACAACCCATATGCTTTAAGATACGAGGGATTTTGGAGATTAACAGATAAAATGTGTAAGAGGAGTTGGAAATTGGAGCAAAATTGGCCATTTTTTGAGTTTTTTGCAAAATAGCAAACTTCCTGTCAATTTTGGAAACATTAGGGTTTTAACGGTATTACTACTTTTATCGATACCACTTATCAATCCAGTACTTTAATGGTACTCTTATTAGGGGTGTAACGGTACGCTAAAATCGTATTCGGTTCGGTACAGTGTCTTGGAGAGTTCGGTTCGGTTCATTCGGTTCGGTACAAAATAATAAGAACTTACATATTCTTTATTTTGAAAAGCTGCCAATACACAGTAGAATTCTTGCATAAAATAAATAAAAGTGACAAATTTGGGTGATATTTTAAATAAATTGCACTCTTTATTAAGAAAAACACATTTTTTTAAATAAAAAATGAAATACTGCAACTAGTTAGGATAGATTAACCTATCCACATTTTCTGAAGAGAGCATAGATCTGGTTGCAGTGACCAGCAGTAGAAAATGTTAGATGTGTTGCCTGCCCGATCTCCGTGGAACAATGTTGGCATACAACTTTAAATTTATCCACTCGTCTATCCCCGTTATGTATTTTAACAGAGAAGCCAAAGTGTTCTCAAACACGAGACCGTAGTGAGGTGAGAGGGTCTTCAAGCTCTGGCTTCTCTTTCGCTTTTGCCATGTAATTTTCCTTCTCGCGCTCGTGCTCGTGACTCAATAGCGTCCGTGCGGAAACTATCTCCGTGGAACAATGTCGGCATACAACTTTAAATGTATCCACTCGTCTATCCCCGTTATGTATTTTAACAGAGAAGCCAAAGGCGAGTTTCCGCACGGACGCTATTGAGTGTCGCACAGTAGAGCTGCACGTCACTCAATAGCGTCCGTGCGGAAACTCGCCTAGGAACATGGTTCCGCTGCGCTTAATATCGCGCTAATAATACATTTATATTATTTAATACAAATACCGAATACCGAAACGGTACGCAAGTGTCCCGAACCGAACAGGCCGTACCGAAACGGTTCAATACATACCGTGAACCGTTACACCCCTAACTCTTATCTGTACTTTTTCTTTTTGTTTTTAACGAAACTAAAATAAAAAAATAAACACATTAAGAACAGAAATAACAACACTATATATTTTTAAATGCAACATTGTTGTCTATACTAAAACAATTCACAATTCCTTGGCGCTGAAGACCATATCATTTTGTGTTTCATATTTTTATTTGACCATTTCACACAAAATTGCACCCTTTTTATGTGGCTGTATTTATGATATTATATATTGACAGTGCAGTTCTCATGTGCGGGATGTAAGACAATCCAACTATTTGCGGGACTTATTATTTTACTAAAAACAAACACTGTTTTTTATCTAGTCAATAATGAACAACATTGAATAAAATAAAATAGTTGAACTATTTACAGGAGCAAGGTCACAGTGAGTCCTCGTGTTTCAGCACAGAACTGCCTCACACTGAGGCAACACACGTGAAGAGCATGATGCAGAAGGAAGGAACGCTTACTGACATACGTTCATTATTAAAGCAAGGAACATATTAACATTACTTTTTTTTTACTTCTTTTTATTTTATGCAAAGGGAAAGTTAAAGAAATAAGAGGGCATGTGGTGAAGAAGCAGTGAAACATTTTTTTTCTCCAAGTCCTAATTGAGCGGGCATTTATGAGAAAAAATCTTGTTGCACTTGTTGCAACGAGCATAGTCTGCGTCAACACGGGTGAAGTATAATCGCCACTATATAAGAGCGACATCTCGTGCTGTGTGTGCGTGAACTCTCTTTATTGGGGAACATACATTTCCTGTGTGAGATTCCAAATAATTCCAAATAATTCCACAAGTCTGATTGAATTATTAATGCTAGGTAATATTTATTTAGCAAATAAATATGATTTTTTTATTCCTCCAGCACCGGTAGCAGAACCGTTATCGTCAAAGCTTATTGATACTGCGGTCTTTTATAATTAGAGACCGGGGCTGATTAAGTACCAGGTTTCGGTACCCATCCCTACCTACATGTATGGCACTGAGAATGCAACGTAAGCTGAAACCCTTTAGGTGGCACTATAGTGTCATTTTGTCACACCCACTTCTCATACTACAATTAGACATACAGTTCTGACGTATGTCAAAATTTGGTGAAATATTGGGGCCTCAATAATGCACAAAAGACGCAAAACAATTATACAGTTACAAGAGGGCTCTACGGACCTTTTGTGCTTGAGCACTATACTGTTAGAAGTGCCCTGTTAGGTTTGAGCCTGAAACCCGTCAACACTGTTGCCCTTCTTCATAATTTAAATTTCGCGTAGCAGAAACAAAACAAAACGTGACCTGAATTTCTTTAAAAAGAACACAGACTCAATGAGAAGTCCTCTTGAAAAGCATTCAACCTGTAGCAAAGCAGCTTTCTGGGATTGTAGTGGTTGCGGGAGAAATGTTTCCTTATAATCTCCTGGAGAGTATGAAGAAACTCTTAACAATAAAGAAAGGCTTGTGAACAGGTCACAATGAGTCCAGAATTATTTCATAATCCAAACTTACACAAGACTAAGAGATTTAATGTTATCCAACAACAAATGTGTTCAAGTAGGGGATTATAAAAAATAGCCTTGCTTCTGACAAGGGATCTCATAACTATAGCTACACTGGAGCCACCCAAGCAACAAGCTGCAGTTGAAAGGTTTCCTCACTGCTATGGGTTTCTGCAGGTCCCAACTTTCAGCAGTCAGAATAAAGTCATTCTATGAGTTACTTGGCCTGGATAAGTCTGGAGATGAGTGACGTATGTTGAGGGATCAACTATGGGAACTGCAATCGAGCGGCCAATCTACTCAGTCTATGTGTAACAGGACAATGAAAGACCAGTGAGAAGTAAGCTCGAGCACCTGATAAAAGTCAGGTGTTGCGTCACTCATCTGTGATGATGGAGGAGCCAAACCCACTAATAAACTACGCCAGTCTTACGCAGGTGACCTCAAGTTTGTGATCAGGACATACATCTCTGTTCCCTTCTTCTGGCAACAGGGGGTTAGGCATGTATGAACAGAACACCCCATTATTGCACCCCTGGTCAGCACAGAGGAGGCGACAGAGTCAACCCTAAGGTTGTAATACTTGGTGAAGGTATTGAGTTGTGTTCAACTCGCAGCTTTACAATGTCTGCAGGTGGGGTCCCTTTCCACAGTGCCCACAAGGCAGCCACCCCTCAAGTGGAGTGAGTCCTCCAAGTAAAAAGGTATGGGACACTACGCACTGTGTACACAAGACTGATGGACTTTGTTTGGAGACAGCCTTTCCCTTTGACTGGCCTCCAAAACGGACAAAGAGCTGCTCCGACTGAGATGAAGTATAAATGCGATCCAGAGTATCCGATCTAGAGTGTGAGGGCTCTGATGGCACACCACAAGTGGAGGGTCTTGCACGTTCACCACCTAGCCCTCCTGATGCGCCCCCATGAACCGATAATCCAGCTGCGGAGATTCCGGGTCGGGGAACGAACGCGCCTCCAACTTGATAACCTCAGCAGTTTTAGAAAGAAGCTGCACCATCTATTCATTGGCAGAGCAGCGCTCCTGTACACCGCAAGGCAATAGAACCAAGCTCTGGACTCTGACTCAGGAAACAACTGCTTTCCCTTTGATGCAGCAACTGAGAGAGGGACAGGGAAATCGCATCATCTGCCTCGTCGCATCGAATGGGAAGCACGCTGGGCCAGAGGCAGACATAAAAATATGTTAAAGCTCCACAGCTTCTGATTGGTTGGAACGCATCGCATTCTTCAATGTGTGAGACTTGAGAACCATGCATTTATCGTATGTATCACTTTCTCCTCTGTTGTCAGTATTTCTCCCTCACTTCTCTGTATCCCGCTATATTTTCGCTAGCAGCTTGCAACTGTTATCACCACACAATTTACTATCTGTTACCAAAATCGATTGGCTAAGAGAAGTCATGTGGGGGTCTCTTAATACGCATTCAATTGGCCAATTGGTGCCTATGTCCAGTAGACCTGGACAGGTCTACAGTCCATCGCAGGGCAACACACACATTCACACCTAAGGCAATTTAGATTATTCCATTAACCTAACCGCAAGCACGGGGAGAACATGCAAACTCCTTCCAGGAAGGTCACCGGCGAGCCTCAAACCGACAACCTTATAACTGTAAGGTCACAGTACTACCCACTGTGCCACCGTGCCGCCTTTCTGCAAGTCAGATTGATTGGGAAATCCCAGATGGGATTTGAATCCACAACCCCTGGCTTAGGAGGCCAGTGCCTTATCCATTAGGCCACCTGGGGCACCCAATGCCTTCGTTTTCCCGCTAAATAACTACCGTAAAGATCACATTAGCCACGCTGATTACAAAAACTGTTAACACTAGATCTTAAACCAAAACATTCAGTTTGGTCTGGAGCTCGAGGTTCAAATGGGAAAGCTTCTGGACCCCTGTCCTATGTGTTTCCTCAACTGCTTGCCGATTGGTTAGAATGAACATAAACACGAAGTAAACAACGGAGGACAGAACACCTGAAGACACGCAAAAAAATGGACAGACGTTGCAGCTAAATTTTTATTCTTGGCATCTTTTGATACATAATTTGTGTTAATGGCGTACATTACAAATGATGCTTGGATTACAAACAACAAAATGCCACGAGCAAGCAAGGTAAGCTGTATTGGATCAAAAAGCATATTTTCATATCTTCATTTGTTTCTTTGTTTGGGTCAGAGTTTGACTAACAGCTCTAGAGTTTGTTTAGATTTGTACTTCGAGCAGATTGCTTTTTTTAAGACTGATTTTTAGTTCAATTGTTGCTTTCCCTCCTGTCTAAACGAACCAAACTAAAAAGGAAAATTAATTCTAGTTCGAACGAATCAAACTAAACAAGTCAGGTGTGAAAGCACCCTAATTAACAAAGTTTTTTTAATTGTAAACTAATTATTTTTCAACGAAAAAACAACTATGTTCGTCTAGTTAGCAAAGTGACCATGACAGTTTTCAAGCAATTTATTATTAGGCACTAGCAGATAAAACACGCTAACTGTGATGAATAGGTCTTATTTTAACCCATGAGCCTAAATGTATTTGATAGATTTCAGAAATTAATACATTTTACAATCTCATAGAATTGATCGAAACATTTTTGAAGCCGATCTCAGACTTTTCTGTTTCGAATCAAGTTGACCCCTTTTTAAATATAACAGATTTGAGTAAGTCCCTCACATGTTATCTCATCCAATTGCAAAAAAGAGTGGAAACACTTTGCTCTTGCATGAGCTTAAAGGTCCTGCCACAGTTTGCACCTTTATTTGTGATCAAGTATCAGGAGGGTTCCTCTGGGAGACTCCTGCTGACTGCACAGAATCTGCAAATTTATGAGTCGTCACCTCAAGCTTAACATCTGGAGACATCCCAAGAGCCACAAGGAAAAGCAAGGAGGGGATGGAGAGAGTAAACCAAGGAGCTAAGAAAGAAACTCCAGTCTGTAATCTCACTCACATACAGGCCACACCCCTCTTCCTCTCAGCAGAATTCTGGGATAGCCGAGCATGATAATTACTTCCAGAGAGGCCAAGAGAAGAGCCAGTGCACCAGAATGACTGCATTGGTGAAAGAAAGAAAAGAAAACAGATAGGAAGAACTACAACCCATCACAGGGAAAGAAACCTTGAGCAGAACTGTAAACGTGCATTAAATTAGCTCAGAAAAAACGAATTGTATATGCTCCTCTGTGGAGTAAGGAGAACCTTTCTGAAGGAAAAAACAGCAAACAGCCTTAGCACAGGGAGTTAGTCAGAAAGAAAGATTTTGAGTGAACCCTGAACTCATGTTGGGAGCTAACCAGGCTCTGCTGATCACCTAGACACTAGCAATAGAAGCATGGTGGTGGCAGCATCATGCTCTGGTGAAGTCAGAATTGAGGGAAAGATGAATATTGTAACTCTCAAAAATTATTATTTAAACTTTGGGCACCTTCTTTCAATATCTTCAAAACTGAACTATCTATTTCAATCATTTTCTCAACTTTTGGAGAGTTTAAAAATTAGTAGGCAACTTTCAGCAGTTAGGTGGTGCTATATTCGAGCCATTTTGCCACACCCACTTTTCAAACCCCCGATTCACAAGTGTGTGTAAAATTCAAAAATCCACCTAAAGCTGCAAAACAACAATACTCTGAGCAATTACAAGAGGGTTCTATGCACCTTTGGACACAAGCCCTAATACTCGAGCCCCAACAAGAAACCAGTCACGGTACTGATTAGCGTGAAGAAAGGAGTTGTATATCCATTACAATTTCCTGAATTAATCAGGAGGAAGCTCTGAGAGGAGAGCATTAGTGATTTGTTGATGAAATAATTCAGAGATGGAAACAGCTTACAGAGTTTCAAAATAAAACAACCTGCTAAATCGAGGATTAGCAGTAGCAGCCACGTGAAGGTGAATCATGTAGACATGTTTTAATAACAATATAAAGATTCCTTCCTCCTGTGTCTGACCGCTCTTCATCCAGCTCTAGGTCTGAAGCCGGTCAGGGGCTGAAGCCAGCGCATTCCTGCTCAAATGAAAACAAGCTTCTCCTCTGGCTTCAAGGGCCTGATGCCCGTCGTCTGCCCAACAGCTGTCTGGATCCTTCATTGCCCAAAACATCCCATCTGAGGAAAATCTTAAAACTGGAATGCAAAACACAGCTCCAGAACACAGATCAGAGCGAACGCCAGTACATTTATTCTTCACTATATCTACATGTCCTCCAATATTATCTAGCTGCAGTACCGGAGCTCTACAGTTAGGTAATTATTTTCCCATCTATGGTTAGAGTTGGGGGTTTAGGGTAAGCGTTCGTTGATATTTAAGCACTAGAGGGCGCTGTTTGACAAAGCTTGGAGCTTAACTGTGTGGTTCCGAACTCAGTTGCAACCAATTTCCCCATCAACCAATCATCCAATCCATAAGCACTATTTAAGCACTCCACCTCCCAGCATATCTTCTGTTGATGTCATCTCCCCGCGACTTCCAGGGCTTCATGAAAACACTCATTTAGTTTTTTAAACCTGTCCAAGATGGGGATGTCCTAAACTTTTTACACTGTTACAAGTACTTTTGTGCCATCGTGCAAGTTTGTGCCTGAACTTTGGTTGAAAAACACAAGCCATATAACAGGTCTTGTAATTCCAAGGGTTATCCCTTCTTTTCCCTAGATGGTACTAATGTAGGATCTGTAAAATGAAACTGACAGAGAATCATGCATCACAGTTTAGATTTGAGAAGTATTAAAAACAAACATTTCAAACTTATGACATGTCTTTTTTAAATGTACAGGTAGGTTGGGCCCTTCCTACTTAATTACAAACAGCTGGTGTGATTGGCATAACATCTAGCCGTGATCTCAACATTGTGCTGAATCTTCTCATGTAGATTTTCTTCATTGACGTCACTAAATAAAAGAGCATATGCTCATCTGTCCAACAGAAGTCCTGGGAGCTCCTCTTTCAAGCATTTGAGTCTCACCAAAGCTTTCGGCAGCTCAGAAACACCACATTCCGATTGATTTCTTTGTACCAAACCAGTCTATTTCAGGAGGAACTGCCTCACAATTGGTTCTACAGTAGATGGGATGAGACTATAACAATATTTTTTATTCATAAATCTTTTTGAACCGTTACTAGAATGTATGAACAGTTGTCCAGAATTTGTGTTCTTGATAACCGTGTCGGCTAATCCACTTTAGCCTGAAGTGCTTCCACTAGTTTTTCGTTTCATTTTACTAGTTTTTGCTAGTGTTTTGAGGTCAGGATCCAGAGTGTGTTAAGCACTTCCTCTTATTTAAATGGAATGTCTTCGTGGGAAAAGCATTTTTATGACTATGTAACTAATCGAACGGAAGATGAATTTATAATGGTTTTCCGTCACACTACTACTGTCTCTCAAAAATTCCTGCTACATGATTTGTTTTCTGTCGAGAAGAGCAGCGAACAAGAACAGTCTGAGCATCTGTGCTGTGAACACAAACGCCTTCACACATCCAGCCAGAATTTCCCCACATTCTCTAGCATTCAAAGAAAACACAGGTGCACCCAGGAATATCTGCACAGTCTACACAAATCTGATGGGAATGACTTCTGCAAAGGTTTGGATAATGTATAGCTTTTCAATACTTAGTGTTTTTCAGCTTAATGCCATTGCTTCGTCTGTTTCAAAAGGTTTCATGTTTAAGCCAGGTGATGTTCCTCTCAGGCTAACAAGGTTTTTCTTCAAAGAATACACTGGTTTCCAGTCTTTCCACCCAATAAACAGGCATCAGGTGAACTGTAATAATCTGTTTCTGCTGCAACTTTGGTTGTAAAAAGTGGTATAATCCAGTAAACTGGCACAAGACACTAGGGTTGCTTGTTATTGGTCTAGCACAGAGTACATTGGAATCTGTACATAACATTATCCATGTTTCAATCCATAGATTTAATTTTAAGCACAAAGCTGCAATATCGCATAAAATATTTGTGAATAAAGCACCGTTTCCATTAGGTATGCAACGGTACACAAAGCTCACGGTTCGGTTTGTACAGTGGTACCCCGAGATACGAATACTTCAAGTTACGAAATGTTCGAGATACAAAAGGTCTCGCAGGAAATTCATAAAAATTCGGAACACGAACAGACACAAGCTGTTCTGCTGTATTTTCCGCTTGTTTGTATGACGCCGCGTAGCACTTCCGGGTTCTTGTGCTCCTATCTCCCAGTGCAAAAAGGGTCTGATGCGCTTTGAAACACTTCAACAACACAGAGAAACATTATGTATAGATTACTAATAATGTGCTATAACAAACGGAAAAGAAATAATGTTTATAAGTGCTGTTCTGTAGCGCAACTTAGATAAACCCTGTGACGCATTCTCAGAAGCGTCTCTCCATCTGTCTGCGCCTGTGCAGTAATTAATGAAATATCGCGAGAAAGTTAACTTTCATACGTGGTGCCGTAATGTTTTCTGCCATTCGTTCCTCCTCCTCCGACACATCGCTTCACTCAAGCTAAGGTTTCATATTTGTGTACATATTACGTATTTTGCTTGTGTTTTATTATCATTTATTACATTAACAATGTGTAGATTTAAGGATTGAAGAAACGTTACTTGATTTTTCTCTGGTTTTCCATTTTTTTTATCAACTTATACTGTTGTTTTTTGAGAGCCGTTGCACGGATTAGGTGTTTTACATGTAAAACTTGCCTCGACATATGAAATGTTCAAGATACGAACGTCACCCTGGAACGGATTAATTTTGTATCTCGGGGTACCACTGTACCTCGGTTTTTACCCATGGTTTTTGGTTCAGTTCAGATTGGCGGTGATAAAGCCTGTCTCATCATGGTATTTCATCTTCATCTGTTGACGTTATACATTTGTGTGTCGCTACTTAGTCCTACCCTCTGACTCCTTTGCATTAGCACTTTGCACTTTGTCAATGGTGCGAATAAAACCAGTTTTTAAAAGAAACAAACTCGTTTTTTGTTTGGGAACATCCATGTTTTTCATTATTTGATCACTATAGCCACTAAAAGGCTCAACATGTCATGACCCCTTTAATGCTGCCCTTTTCTCAAAGCACAGCAAGCACCAGTCATGTCTTCAGTGTATTCATATTTTGTAGCAACATAAAAATTAATTATTTCGATGAACACATTTCACTTGTGCACTTTTCCAATAGGACAATGGTCCAAAACACACATCTAAAGCTACTGTTGCATTTCTAAAGAAGAAATGGTTGAAGGTGATCGAATGGCCAAATGTTTCCTGATCTGAACCCAATCAAATGTAAATTAGATTTTTCATGTAAATTTCAATGTAACATTTATGGGTTTATATTTGTTTTCATTTTGAGTTTTAATGCCTACGTGTAAATAAAAAAATTCAATGAATAGTGCCTCCTGAGTGATAGTGTGCACTAAACCATTATAATTTGCAGAAAAGGTACCATTGACAAGCCCATATGTTTCCAAAATACTGATAAAATCAGTCAAGACACTTATAAATCCTCATATAAGATGTCAAACGGTGTGTTTTAAATATACACTAATAAAGTCAATGCTGTACAAGATACAAGAGGAACAGTTTGATAAAAAAATCTTCATTAGTGTAATGTTATTGTCACAACACACAATAAAGCCTCACGTTTCGCAGGAGAACTTCGTTTATTTACCTTCTCGCGTCTTGTTCCTCGTTTCTCCATCCTGTCAAACTTCAGAATCCAGACTGTTTTAAAGTCTCATCCTATCACAAGTTACAGACTCCGAATCCCCATGTCAGACAGCCTTGTTTGTCTCAGTAAACTCTCCACAGCCACAGAGTCTGCAGCAACGTTCAGCAGTTATTTTGAAAAGAGTTCAGTTAGTTACTCCTCAGGAAAGTTCGCCATGTTTTTCCTCCCTCTCTCTCTCTCTCTCTCTCTCTCTCTCTCTCTCTCTCTCTCTCTCTCTCTCTCTCTGTAGTTCCTTTAGGAGTTATGTTACCTCCTCCTGTAACTGGTGACTGCCGTTGCTATAGTTTCCACTGACAGGAATCACGTGACCGCTCTACTCGCTGGGTCGCTGGAGCATCTACAATTGTTTACCAGCCACGTGTGTTTATTTAATTTAGCTAATGAGCCCAATGCCTGTTTTTTAAGGTAAGGCCACTTTTTTGAAAGCTTTAAAAGTTTTAAAATGACTTTTGAGCCAGAGGAGACTTTGATGGAGCTTCCAAAAATAACATAGACATTATAATATATCATTTTAAACTGAAGAGTTATGTGATTTTCTGTGTCAGTTTTACTATAGCCTGGACTTTTTTTTCTTATTACAACAAGATTAAAGTCAAAAGTATTTCTGTTATTATGCAGACGCTCCAAAGCAGCTCCACAGAAAGAGGAGTCTTTTGTACATCATTAACAGATATCTTAGTTAAGTAAGGGGGAGTGTTTAGTATAGAAATTACATAGACGCGTGCATATTTTAGAACATGGTTACTAAGGAGAAAATAGAGTGTACATTAGTAAGTTTTGAGGTTTGGGTTTGTTATAGCTTTATTTAAATGTTTAATTTAGAAAATCTGTCAGGATTATGTTTGGGGGGGGGGGGTTCTCTAAGCGTGCTTTATTTTTGTGTTGCCTTGTAGCTTGTTGTTACTCAAATTTCTGTTTTATTCTAGAATCCATAGATTTTTCCCATTTTTTTATTATGTACCTAAAGTTCATATTGATGTATATGCCGGTAATCAACAATATATAACTGCTTTTGTTGTTTGAAGTCTCACTTCATGTTTGGCTGTAGATTTGCTACTGTTTTCATGAAAACGATGTAAATAAAATGTAGCCAACACAGGCATCCAAATACAAGCACAAATCATCATGGATGTGCTTCGCTTGTGATGCGAAAATAATCACAAGAATCTGTCACTTTGCTCATCACTGACTGGAATGAGCTTTTTTGGTTTAAACCCGTCTCTCAATCTTTCTGAAACGCTACACTAACCTGAAATGATTCATTTGTCTCTCAAACCTTCTGTTTTACCAGCTTTACATTTGTACAGTGCTGAGCATAATAAGAACATTTGTCAGAAAACCTTAGTTTTTTATTCAGAATCAACATTTTCTATTAGATACTATTCTACAAAATACTCACACAAATGTGTGCCAACAAGGTTTGATCGTTTGCACACACAAAAACTGAAGAATTGAAGCCCATGCTGCAAAAAAGGGGACACCCCAGTTTTAGTCTTAGGAAAAAGCAACATTAGAGCCTACAAAATTCTTCCAATATACAGGCGTTCAACCACAGGTGAGGCTAATTATTAATTTATAGAGATGTCCAGCAGACTGCTGACTTTAAAATGGCATTACTTCATAAAGACAAGCCCTTCACATTTCATGCTCCCCATGGAAGAAAAATGTGACAAAATCTGTAAATTCTGTCAGTCACATTCCTTGTTTTCACATTAGCATGCTTGGTATCATTTTTATTAAAAGAAATAGTTTTACTTTAAAATGTGTTTTGACTAGCCCCGAGTTAATTTCAGATTTTAGAGATATTATTACCACTAATATTTTAGCACAATATCATCACTCAAAATGTTTGCTAAATATAGTCTCATTAGTAAAAAAAAATGTGTAAATACACATTATAGAGATGCAGTATTTTATTTCAACTTATATACACATTATATACAGATTCATAAATATTTACAACACACTCTTGTTGGATTTATTTACATGTAGTGCAATATTTGGTAATAAACACAAAATATACTGTAACACACTTAAACATTTTCACCTCAGAAAGAAATTTGGAAGAGATTATGGTTTATGTGACATCTAAAGCTACAGTTTATGTAAAACAGGTGAAATCTTTAGAAAATCATCCTCGATGTTAAATATTCATACTTTATATTACAACTGGGCATTCATACATATTTGATATTGCTTGAAAATGAGCTATAAAAGTAGAAGATTGCCCTTCCTTCTGTTTAAATTCTATGCAGAACTCTGATCTGTTGTATGCCTTTATCTTTCTTCCAAATATAAAAATACTCTATATATTGTGTGATACTGGCAGCAAATGCTTTTCGTGACCATCTGTTCCTTTTCCTTCATGAGTTAAACTGTAATTTATTGAGTCTTTATAAAAGATTGCTGGGCCTCTGCAGTTTGTTGTGCATCCTGGTGCATTTCTTGTACAATCTGATTGGAGAGTCTTTCCTCTTTGAGCGCTTGAGGTTCATCCTCTTGAGCTTGCGTCTGTAATCCACTAGGTGTCGACCTGCTGCCACTTCTTTCCTCCAGTTTCGGACCAGCTGCCCTTCTGATGGCTGGGTTGAGCAGCTACAAAGGAGACAGACGCCACAGAGAGAGCTTGATTTTCATTGCTCAGAATGGAAACAATGGGTAAAATGTTTTGCATAATATAATGTAAGAATGAATAGCAATATTAAGCATGGTGGCACAGTTTTCCAGGGTCTTTTGCCTTATGCGTTTTGTAAATATGACCAGCGCAACCTTGTCTAAACACTGCGCAAATACATTATATTTGAAAAATGATTGGTTGTGAATCTGTATCATTGCTTTTCATTTTAATTTATATTACATTTTAAAAATTTAAATGTTTAAATGCATTGAAATTCAATCGTCCACCATTCTTTTCAGGTCATTACTGGACACTCAATGGACAGGAGGCGCTTTAAAAAGCGACGCCATTATTGAGTTCTGTTGCGCATGCGTCATTTATGCGATATATGTATATTATTTGATAAATGTCCACAACAAACCACTTTTTAGGTAATAACTTGTTTAAGTTGGTCTCTCTCAGCTGAAGAATGTAACTTGTAACATTTACTTCATTTTAAACAATACACGGGTAATTGTCAGTTTTGTGGTCATTTTAGCACATTTTGAAAGAAAAGTTACGAAAACTCAGTGAAACAGACGCGGTTACGTCACACGGTTTGTTAATATGTATAAAAATTATCCAATCAGTGAGGAGTTTCGTGAATGTGTTAAAGATAGATAAATAATCATTAGTTTGAGTTTATCCTGCGGCATCTTAGATGGCAGCCAATCATTGTGAAAAGTTTGCCAGTTACTTTTTGACCACAGGAGGATAAAAAGTGGAAGTCATTTTATTTATTAAAAGCTAGAATTAGTTGTTTCTTAGATGTTGGATATAATTGATAAATAAATGTTTTGTTTTCTCAAAATGTACTTATCTCAGTTTCAATCAGGTTTTGAAACATTGTCCTATGAAAACCACAAATTTTAATTAATTAATTAATACACATGGGACGAAATGTACAAATGCATTAATTGCATTTATTTATTTATGCATTAATTACATTAATACATTTATTTATTGCATATGTTTATTTAGTTTATGCATTTATTTCTAATATATTTACATATTTATACTAAAGTCATTTTTTTACTTCTATAATCTGTAGGTTCATATGGAATATATCAAAACAGGCAATTATCAAAGCATAATTAAAACGTGTATGTTTACCAATCTACGTATTAAACTTTTTGAAAGTTCTTTTGAAAACGGGCCAGGAATGTTAATGTTTACCAACCTTTTTCCTTTGAGACAGCTTTCGGATTGCTGTAGAGTGAAGCAGGATTGTGACACGAAGTCCATCATCAAAGAATGCACCTGATCGGTTTCATCCAGCTCTTTGTTCAAAATCTTCTGGACGAGCCTTTGGAAGATGAATAAATATCAGTGAGTAAGTTATAAAATAATCCTCTAAATCCTTAAAGCTGCAGGAAAAAAGCTTTTATCTCTATATCTGCATCTCTCCCACTAGCGCTCAAGGAGATCTCCCAATCCGTGTGCTGCCATTGCATACTTAGGGTCCAGTGGCACATGTGTTGAGGATGCCAAGAGTTACACCCATATACATCCCAGGAGTTACGACTAAAACAACATGTTTAATAAACAGTTTTAACAACATGTTTACTGTAGTGTCCCCATTCCTGAATACAAAAGAGTAATGAGCTCCACCTCCTGGCCTCACTTTCATAACTTCCCACGGAAAGCTGATTTTTTCATTGGTGACCAAACTGTTATGTGCTGGAGCCTTAACCCAGTCTCTGCACACACCGGCACGTGTGCCAATCACACCGGCTGTTTTGAATTAAGTAGAAATGAGGCAAGTTATTAGTTTTGATATTTTGGTTGTTTAAACTAACATTTCGAGAGTCTTTCAATTTCATTTTATATACCCCAACCAGTGTCATCTAGTGGTGAAAGAAGGGATAACCCTTGGAGGATACAAGACCTGTGATATGGCTTGTGTTTTTCTAAGTTCTGGCACAATAAAGAACAAAAGTGCTTGGGACAGTATACGGTTTAGGAGAGGTTTGCCTAGTTTTCTGATACAATTTTTACTTTGTTTTGAACTTGTCTTTGCTTTTTTGGGGGATTTATGAATTTTTATTTTGTCTCAATGTAATTTATTGGAGCACAAAAAAAATGCACAAAAGTGCTGCAGACTTCTAAGGGTTAAAGTATTGATGCTATTTAAGTAGAGATCCTCACCTAGCTGTACAGTTACAGTGGTACAGGGTTTTCATGTCTTGGTTTCGAAGACCGTATTTCTCCTGTAGTGGGGGGATTTGCAGATGGCAGGAATCCAGGTCCTTATACAGGTCACACATCTCAAACTTTCCTGTGAACCAGCAACAAACGGTTTATGCATTCATAACCTCCCTCACTCACAAAAGATCCCTTCTATGGAGAGTTCAATTCACCTTTTGGCTGTTTGTCTGTTTTTTTTGGAGAGGGTGCTTCAGATTTCAGGGGCTTCAAGGTTGTAACAGATGGCACTGGGGAAGTCAAAACAGGACTCTGCTCTTTGGAATCTTTGGGTTGCTTATTGAAGGGGTCCATCGTGTTTTTAGAGACCTGGCTTTGTTGCAAAGTGATTGTTTGTTGGAAACTTATTCCCAGATCCAGCTCTTGTTCTGGGAGTATATCGGTGTAGTTTGTTGCATCTTTGACCACTGCGTACTGGGCAAGTTCAGAAATGGCACACCTGCCAGGGAGAGAAAAAACAGCTCAGAAAAACTTTTCAATAATGTGATGACCATCTTTTACATCTATCTGGGTTTTTTTTTCTTTTTTAAATAGGAGGGGTCTGATCTAAAAGTATTACACTCACATGCCCCACCACGTCCTCTTGGCACACTGCATCCGGCTCGAAAACTCAAAGCAGCGCATCTTCAGCAAATTGAAGTATCCATAGCCTACAAGGTTAGACATGGTGTTATTAACACCCAGGAGACAACGGCGGAACCTGAAACGATAGCACAGGAAATAAAGATGCAGCAATCCCAGATTCAACATGTCTCCTGTTACAGGAACACACGGGGGAAAAAAACTCTTTTGGAACAAGAAAAACTCTTTTTTTTTTAACTGTTCCCTAGCTAAGCAAACGGTTAAGTAAATTCGACTTGGCAAGATTTCTTGAAATTAGCAAAAAAATGTGTAATTAGTCACTAGTGATCTTAAAATTAGGAAAATTGTCTTAAAACTAGAGTGTTTTGTGCATTAAAACAAATATACGTCCTTAAATCAAACCAGTAACAATACGATTTGGTCTTAAAAATATATTAAGGAAAACAGCATTCATTCTAGAATGTTTGTGATTTTAGAATTTTAATACCCAAAATAGAATACAACAGTCTTAAAATAAGAAACTCTAGTGTTTTTTTTATCTTTTATTATTTTTATTAGTTTGTGCATATTTGCATTTATCTGGAAATTATAGACAGACAGGAGGCAAGTAACATTGCTGACTATTTATCATTCTGTTCAAGTCCTGAACACAGACCTTTTAGTTTGACCATAAGGCTCTTTAATCTTTGAGGAATTACTCCTGAAATTATTAAACCAGCGATTCCTTTTTTCTGATATATTTTAATGTTTTGTTGGCCCCTTTATTTGAGTAATTATCGTTGTTATGACATGCTCGAACATGTCTAAGCATGGATGAGGTATTGTAGTTGTACCAAAGTTGTCTGGGACACAACACACACATTACCTTGGGAAAAAAAATAAAAATTTTAATAACAATATAATTTAAAATAGGTTTTTGCTTGTATTGACAAATTATTTGTTATACCTTATTGGGTGAGATAAGCTCATAATATTTACACTCAAGGAACACTCTCCTCCTTTGAGCTGGCTCCATACAAAAATTTACAGTCGCTCAATACTGACACGAAAACCCTGCAATGACCTATTGCTTTTTATTTATAATTGTGAAACCAGCCAAAATGCGAAGCACAAGCAGTGCTAGAACCAGTAAAGCACTCGATACTCGCTCCAAAGCCTCGACACAGATCATCCCATCACTAAATAAACCCATAAACGTCTGGGCCTTTTGAGCGTTTTTTACTACTTTACAATTTGTCTACTAATGCTTGATATCGTTTTTTGTAGTACAATTCTTTTTTTTTTTTACAAATATTTTTTGTATTAATTCCACAATAATCCTGAAATTGTAAAAAATACAATTTCATTGTTGCAAAATTTATAATAAAAATAAAAAGTGTTGAGACAAAATAAAAAACTCACAAATCCCCTGAAAAGAAAATGTAAAAAAGGTGAAAATTGTAAAAAAAAACAAAACAAAAAAACAGGTGAACCTCTCCTGAACCTTATACACTGTTCCAAAAACTTTGTGTTTTTTTGTGTTCCAGAACTTTGAAAAATACAAGCCATATCACAAGTTTTGTACTTATAAAGGGTTATCTCTTCTTTTCACCACTAAAAGTCACTGATTTGGGGTCTGTAAATCTCACTTTTTTTCACACTTAACTTTTTATTACCTTTCCTACTAGGTGTCACAACTCTTGTTATGTTCATTTAAAACACAAAATATCAAAACTATTAATTGAAAACCTACACTTTCAATTTTAAATCAAAATTAAACATTAGCTGGTGTGTGCCATTTCTGCCTAATGCAAAACAGATGCTGTGACTGGCAAACGCACCAGTGCATGCAGGGACTTCTAAGGGTTAAGTTCTTAAATCCTCCACCTCTTACTCACGAGTTCTGTCTTCCAAGTGTATGGCAGTTTCTTAAAATAAGACCTATGTTAAAATTGTTTAAGTTTTACAAAGTTTCTTAATTCAAGCAAATAAATTATCAAATGATCTCCTATACCCTACAAGTCTAAAACAAATAATTCTTCTGAAAACATGAAAATCAAGATTTTCAATCTAAGGGTAAGGTTTTTTTTCAGCTTTGCTGAGATTTACATTTTTGCGGTGCACAGAGCAATGACTATACTGCAAGAACAGAGCAGTGTTTCATGAATTAAAGCAGACGTACTTGTGGTCACAGTCGCAGTGTGATAGGGTGAAGATGTTGGTGTTGAAGACACCGTGGTCGAATGAAAAGGAGGGAATTGTTTGTTCACAGTGATCATGTTCTCGGCAACATTTATCCGTTTCTTCAAAGACACCTGCAGAACATGCCGGAGGTGACACATTAGCTCATGCTTCTGGGTTACATCTGCTCAATAACTAGGTTTAGAGATAATGACTACCTTTCTACACACGTAAAATGATGGATAGTGCTGTTATTTATTAGTTTACTCACCAAGGTCACTGAAGGCTTCAGCTTTGTTTCCAGAGCCACACCAGAGAGTTCCAGGAATCATCCAGGCTCGTTTTGAGCGATGAAGTGTCTGACTGGAGCCTTCTCTTCTTTCCTGATTCACAGACCCCTCATGAACACTTCCAAGGTCTCTTGGCTTTCGCACAGACAGGGTAGACTCCTCTGTGAGTCCTGCAGTCTGACACGGCCCAGTAGGATCAGTCAGCAGTGCCATGTCGAAGCGTGCATCCGGGGTTTCTGAGAAAGACCCTACTCCCTCCCAACATCTGGATAGGTAACTCTCAATGACACCATGCTCATCGCTGGTTATGCATCGGGAGAGGCTGTTGTCTTTGTTCCAGATGCTGTCATACAGGGTTAAAGACATATCGGTCTTTCGTAGAAACACATACTGTGTTTGCCCACTGGACACAGATCTAGTCCAGATACAGTAAGCATTGGCTCTATCAGAAGAATCGGCTGCCACACAACTCTGCAACCGCAGGAAAAGGCACAAAGCTGCCAGGGAAATGAGCCTTGTTATCATATTTGTCTAAAGGAATGAAGCTTGAATGAATGAATGAAGATTTAACCCCTCCTTATTTATACTCGTCCACATTTGCCAGTACAGCAGCCACATCAGGCCAGACGGTGTGGGATGACACCAGGGGGTGTGTCTTTTGTAAATACAGATGTCTGCCCATTCACACACATCCCCCTGAGAGATGAGCTCATAAAACATCCGAGTTCACCTGAGTGCAATGCGCTCATCTCTATCTCTCTTTATTAGTGTCAACAATGCCGTTAGCGCTAAACGTTTCTCATTATTACTCACCATCAAATCATTTACAACAGGACGAAAGATTCAAACTCCACGTGGGAGGAGAAACATCCGGTGATTAATGTAAATATTGTGTGTGTAGCAGGAGAAAGTATAGAAATGCACAAAACAAAGGTCCAGATTGTAGTTGAATTGACATTTATTTAAGTGTCGCAGCTCTTTACATGATGCAACATGTTTCACTGTGAACGAGAGTAAGAATAAGGTTGAGATTGAGGTTGAGGTAAAAATGGTAGATGTTCCCTCCACAAAGCCACGGCAAACAAAGTGATTAAAACACCTTCCAAACAATGAAGGACTCTCTACTGCCCCGTCTGGTTGCAGCCCAAAATACTCAAAAAGACAAAAATGGCTCCTACAGTGTGATTGGATTGAATCGGGAAGGTTGATTCCAGGATTAGAGCTGAAGAGGGTCAATAACACCCCCTTGGAAACGTAATACATCCAGACTTGGTTATACACGACAACCTGCATTTGATATATTATTAGATAACTACTATTTTCCATAGTTCTCAACAAATATTTAGGAGAAACTTGGAGCAAGGTCCCCTATGATATTTTCAGGTTCAGTACTCCAATTAGGAGAATTTTAAGAGCAAAAATTGCTCATAAGTATACATTCCCAGAATTCTTTTTTTAAAAATGAACAATGTCACAATTACTTTTTCCGACTTAAATTAGTGGATGAGTGCCATTTATTGTCAAACAATTGTGTTCACTCTTTTTAAATCTAAATGATCAAAAGTTTACACACCCCAGTTCTTAATTTTTTGTATTCCCACAATCAACACCAATGAGAGCCTGAAGTCTCTTGAGGTAGTTGTCAATGAGGTTCTTTATCTTCTCTGTTGGTAAAGCAGACCATTGTTCTTGGCAAAAAGCCTCAAACTCTTGTAAATTCTAAGGCTGTCTTTCATGAACTGCATGATTGATTTCTCCCAAAAGAGGTTCAATGATCTTGAGGTCAGGAGACTGAGATGCCACTCTAGAACCTTCACTTTGTTCTGGTGTAACTAATGATGAGTGGATTGTTGTCATATTGGTCATCGTCATGCATCACTGGATGAAAAACACAAGGGTCTATCAGGAGCCCCGAAACCTTTTATGCACAAACATTGATTACAAGCAGGTCGCAGGTGAGAAAGGTTACCTTTACTTGCCACTCAAACCTATATTTTAAATATAGCCACAAAAGCTGTATTTTTTTAAGCTGCATCTTCAAACTGTGATGGGACAAATGCTTTATAGAATAATTCACTTTTACCTGAGGTAAATATTATTTTAAATAAAAAGATTTATTTAAATCTTCAAACATCAGCCCATCTCCCTTTTACACAGTAGTTTGGCAGAGGTTTGGCTCACCTGTATTTGCAAAATTAGATCTTTCATGGGGTTTAACATGATATCAGGTTCCCTCTGCAGCTATTGCAGCTTCTGGGAAAGGTCTTCTCAAGGTTCTTGAGTGTGTTTTGGGGGTTTCCTGGTCCTTCCTCCAGAAGCATCAGAAAAGCTCTTGCTCACAGTCTTTGTTTAATTCATCCCAAAGGTATTGGTCAGGACTTTTCCTTTTTAAAAAATGTGATTTTCCATGCTGGAGTACACTGAGAGGTTGGAACGTCTGATATTTAACATCATGCCATGCTTCATGTATACTTGCAACGATTGTTATTTAGTTATTTATTTTCATTGAAATACACAGCATTTGTCAGGTTTACCCTAACTGCTGTAATCTGTAGAAGACTTGCAGATGCAAAGGTCAGAGGAGTTTCACGTGTCCCACTGCTCTGATTGGTGCAGACCTCGCCTGATTCGCACAAAGTTTCTGTCCTGTCACCAATGGATGCCGCCCTAATCAGTTAACCCTTACAGCTTTTTTATTGGTGCCATGTGAGATGGTAAAAGCGGATCTAACATCCGTCAAACAGGAAAAACCCAAGCTGAGGGATATTAAAAGAGAATATGAAATGTCTCTCAAATTAAACTGAGTTTTATTCTCTAGAATAATGCTCTCAGAGGAAATATTACTACAGAATAATACAAAATGGAATTTTTATGTGCAGTTAAATTCCCTTCAATTAAGGAAAATGGATTCAATTTTAATACAGCCTTTAGAATAAGTGACAGACATTAGGCTAAGGGGACGTACAAAGCTGTTGATAATGTTATTTCTGCATCAGTAGCACAAATAAAACTGACAAAAAAAACATTTGATGTTGTGTATGTAATGTGTATGTTTACATTTTTATGTTTATTTTAATCACGCATCATTTTCCTATTAGCTTTTATTGGTATTATTTGTTTTAATTCACATTAAGAGAGCACCCATTATCAAATGACCTAAACGTCACCATGTTTATGTTTCTGAAACCTTTGGTATTTTTAGCAAAGTTGGTAAAGGTTTATTTTCAACCCAATATCTCCAACAGAGACAGGATTATGATAGTTTAACGTCTGTGCAGATAAATACGTAGCATCAACCTACAATGAGATAATCTCAGATAACCCTGAGGTCACATGAAAGAGCTAAAGCCCAGCTTTGTTTGAAAACGTATTTTTCTTGGTTACCATCGCCACTAGGTGTCACATTATTTCGACCACTGTCTCTCAAGGTGTGTAAACTCATATTTAGTTTGATTAAACGTCCACATGTGCCCAGGTTTGTTTTTAAAACAGGATTTTTCTCACAAAGTGTACAAAAAAAGTGTCCAAAAAAAGGGCACGCTCACTGACACTCAAAAATCCTGAAACGCTCTAATGACTCTTCTGCACACCAGGTGGCAGTAGATTCCTGACATTTTTTGATTATCCAGCACTGCGTGTGCAAAAACTCATTCTCTTCTGTTAGGTGATCAAATAGTAAATAGTAATCCTGTACATGCTGTAAACACACAATGGGAATAAACAGCAACAAAGTCCTCGCTTTGGCGCTTTCTATTTGTAAAGTGACAGAGTAAGACAACAACGAGAAACCCCACCCCCCTAACCACAAAAAAAACGTATTAACCACTCGGACCATGGGCGTGGAGCATTTTAAAAGCATTTTTGTCCTAGTTTAATTGATCAGAAGGTGCACTTTGGTGGGTTAAATATGAACGCTGCCATCCTAGACCAAGATTGCTAAAAATATGGGTCTCGGTCTGCTTCTAAACAAACTATAGCGAAAGCTGGTTGTAATTTGAACGCAACACATACCAAAACCCTCAAATATGGGATGTGATGTCAAAATGTGCAGAGCTGATCATTCCGAGAAACTAGAGTGCCTATAATAAGTGATAAGTCCGCCTATTATACGTGTGCCTACATTGGCATACAAAATCATTGGTTCGTTCCATCTCTTAAGACCCATGGCCAAAAACCTGACCTTTAGGTCCGGTGCCTTAAGGCCTGTACACTCCAATCAGAATTTTCGGTCTGAAGTTGCTCTACAATATATCTCTATCAAAAACAATGGGCAACTATGGGACATCACACATCTGACCGAAAGTGTTGCCAATGAAAAAGTTTCACACTGCCATATCAGATTTGAACGTCCAATGAAAGCTGGCTCTTTTGATGACATGAGTAGGACGTAAAAGAGCCACTTGGTGGTCCTCAAACCACATTTTCATAGCCAGAATATTGGAAATATTAATGCAATGATCCTACATGCCTGAGGATGGCGTTTAAACAGATGCCAAAAGGGTAAAAAGGTAACAAGAAGAAGATGATGACAGAGAAGAAATCAAAGAGCACATCCGAAAAATCATGATGTCGAGCGGTTTATTTAGTTGGCTGATCACAGGGAGCTGTTCGACTAAAATGTGGAGAAAAGAGAGGATTTGTGGCGGGCTATTCCTTTCCTGTTTCTTGTATGAAGTCACCATGAAAATTTGAGATGAGTGCCACCGAATGCCACTTTTACATCATCAAAAAATCAGCTTTCGTTGGTCTGTCTCTTTGCGAAAAATGGATCCGATATGGCAGGGTGCCAACATGGTGGTGTAGTGTGGCATTTAAGTTAGAAGGTTGTCGGTTCAAGGCTTGCCGATGACCTTCCATGTTCTCCCCTTGCTTGCGTGGACTTGCCCAAAAACATGCGGTTAGGTTAATTGAATAATCAGAATTCCACTTAGGTGTACACGGATGTTGCCCTGTGATGGACTGGTGGTGTACCCTCGCCTCTCGCCCAATGTGCACTGGCAGACCCCGAAAAGGAATAAGCGGATTGGGGAATGAATGAATGGCAGAGCCCTCCTTTTCATTGACACCACTCATTCGGTCAGATGTGGGATGTCCCATTGGCGCCATGGTTTTCAATCGAGGTGTGTTGTGACACGAAACTTTGGATTAAAAATTTGGCTAGTGCGTAGACCCCTTATACATATCATTTAGTTATTTTGGTCTGGAAAAAATTTACCAAACTGATGTGAGCACAGCTTCATTAATTATTATGAATTGGTACGATCCACAACTGTACATCAGTAATGAAAGAACACTGCACAACATTGAAAACATTACTGTGTTTGTTATTTTGTGTTCATGTTTTACTACAACTATCTCACATGACTTGCTTTTAAATAGATTTAAGCATTAGCACATAAGCAGACTGAAACACTGATTACAGGTAAACAAGGACTATTTTTAGGGGACACTGCATGGAATAGCTAGATTTTTGCTTAGGATTAAACTCCAAGCACATACATGTGAACTAGATGACTGCAGCACATAATAACAGCCGGTTCTTAGAAAGCTTTGACAGTGTTTTTAGCTGAAGCACTTTTAACTGAAGGAACATGTTCCAAAAGAGTTGAGCAGATGTCACCCTTGCTAGCAGCTTGAAGAGCACACTTGGTTAATCTGTTACATAATGATGTAAGTAAACACAACGGCACTAGATGAAACAACAGCGAAAGCCTAATTCCTCGTCATCGTTCAAAGTTTAAGCTTTGAGAACCATTTCAAAGAATATGACCTCAATGAACAGCCCATTTCTGTCAGACACAACACCGAACAGCCCAGCCTCCACACAGACCTTGAGCTAGAAGCGTCCAGAACATCAGACGAACTTTGTTCTAGATTCCAGAAAGCTCTATAAAATACTCACGTTTCACAAGTAAAGGCTGAAAGCAGTTTAATGAGAAACAGTTTCTCCACACATGTAAAGATGCTGTAGAACTGTATTCAAGCATAATAATAATAATAATATTGAGTGAGTAACTGGAGAACGGGTTTCATGCACATCACTTTCCATAAGTACAGCTGATGTTTGCAATCAGAACGACCAGAAATGACTCTTCTACACATTACTGATGTAGACTACTCATATTTGTGTTACCCAAGCACATTATGATGACTGAAACATTGAGATGTAAAAAGCTGAGGAAGAGTTTGTTGAACAAAAATTATAAATTTTTAATTACGGTTTACCAAATTTTTTTTAAGTGCCATTTCAGCAAACAACAAAGTCTGGTGCTGGATTCCATCATACCATACAGGCCCAAGTCTGGGTTTTGTTTTTACACATGGGTCAAACATGGTACTGACTGGCACTGTGCCATATTGGGCAAAGTGTGGCCTAGGAATCTGGTATATCGTAAAATTCTAAAATGACTCATTTCATTTAAGTATACCTTTTTGCCAAACATGGTCCAAGTCCGGTTCATCTGGCACTGGCTAAAAGTGGTCTGAGTCTGGCAGAAGAGACAGCATTTTTAATGTGATACAGAATTCATGGGACTCCAGACATGGCCCAGCGATGAACTTCAGACCTGGCCCAGTGGTGGACTCCAGACCTGACCCAGAGGTGGACTCCAAACCTGGCCCAGCGATGAACTTCAGACCTGGCCCAATGGTGGACTGCAGACCTGACCCAGCGCTGGACTTCAGACTTGGTCTAGTGGTGTACTCCAGTATTGCCCAGCGGTGGACTTCAGACCTTGCCTAGTGGTGAACTTCGGACCCTGGCCCAGTGGTGGAATTCTGACCCTGGCCCAGCAATGGACTCCAGACCTGGCCCAGCAATTGATTCCAGACCTGGCACCGGGGTGGACTCCAGACCTGGCCCAGCGGTGGACTCCAGGCCTGGCCCAGCAAAAGACTCAATACCTGGCCCAGAGGTGGTCTTCAGACCTGGCAATGTGGAGTACTCCAGACCTGGCACAGCAGTGGACTCCAGACCTGGACAGGTTGAGGACTGCAGACGTGGCCCTGCGATAGACCCCAGACCTGGCCCAGTGGTGGATTCTAGACTCTGTCTCAGTGGTGGACCTCAGACCTGCCCATCAGTGAATTCCAGACCTGGCCCAAATGTAGATTCCAAGCCTGGTCCAGTGATGGACTTCAGACCTGGCCCAGTGGTGGACTTGAGACTTGGCCCAGTGGGGTACTCCAGTCCTACCCAGTGATGAACTTGAGACCCTGGCCCGGTGGTGGAATAAACACTTCCTTGTGGTTGTGTGGTCAGACACAAATTGTGGGTTTAACAATTTATGTTCACAGTGCAAAGAGAACTTACAAACTCTTCCTGAGGATTTCTGAATGGGACCAGAATAACCAGCAAAATATCTCTTCAATTTCAGGAGACCAGACAACAAAAGTTTGAACATGGATGCAGGATTAGTGATTTGGAAGATAATGTGGCACAGTATGCTACCGGTTAATGAAATCTTCAGTCATCTGCCTCAATGTTTTGATTCATCAGTACGTGCCAACGCTCAATCTTCTTGTCTTTGTTCTTCAGACATTCATACCAGTGCTTTAAACACTCCCCTTTAGCAGAGATACCAAGTTGACATCCACCTTGGCAAAGATAAAAACACACCAAATGGTTAAAGTAGGAATGAAAGACAGTTTACTTATCTTGTTAAACATTGCAATCATGCAGTTTTCTCTGGAATACACAGTAAACCTGAACAGTTCTCATAGCTTAGAAAGTCTGCGAGCTGTAATTAAAACATGTGAAATGTGCGTATTATTCAAAGCACCAACATCGTTGCTGAGCATTATAATTGTTTAAGTTGTTTTTTAATGTGTTTACGTAAAATCTCCTCACATGGCTCTAGGGCTGCAACATACGATTATTTTGGTAATCGATTAATCTATCGATTATTAGACGGATTAATCGATTAGTCATCGATTATTTCAATGATTAATCAGTAGCCTTTGAGCGATTATTCTGCTTTTTCAACTAGTTAAAATAATGAGTTACAAATATTCTAACTAATAACTAAAATAATAAAATCACTTCAGCTTTTGAAATAGTTGTTTTAATGAACTTTGAGCCAACTAAACATGTCATTCTCTTTAAGTTTTCTGATCCTGTTACACTCAAATTACACACAAATGCTCTCTAAGCATTGTTTACATGTTTTGTTCTAATTCAATAGAAAAAATAAATAATCAGCTGCATTACAGACAAAAAGAAAGATGAACGTGAACATATCTTGAAGCAGCATTAATAATTGTTGGTTTACCACTCGTTTTAGTTCATCAAAAGTAATATTCCAGGGAAATAAACAGATATGAAACTAGATATTTGGAGGGTGATGATCTAATAATTCTTTAAAAATCTGGCAACATTTAAAAATGTAAGAAACAAATAAAGATAAGTTTAGAATCAGCATAAGATAATGAATGGTGTGAGAAAGAAATGCTTTGGTATGTGTCTTCATTTTATTTCTATTTTTGACTCTTGAAGCTGTTAAAATGAACTTTCTCCATTGTGGGACAATTTTTTTCCCATAATGTGAATGGATCTATATAGCTTTTTATTTTACATCAACGATTTTTTACTTTGTTTAATCCTTATTTTTACGTTATATGTTAATTATTCTAATGAATACGCAAATAAAATATAAACATCTAAAGTTTGTATAATGCTGTACATTCATAAATTATTACAATATTCACTCTTGTAAGCAACTTGCTTTAGGCGATTGCATTCTTTTAAACTTTTTTAAACAATATTTATAGTTGAACAATGTGTTACAAGTAAATTTGACATCTACGCGGCATATAAGCAAAATAAAAATCAAAACGTCTTCACGAGAAAAGATTTTAGGTGCGTTCGAGCTCATGCAGCGCTGTGCAGACCGATCGGCGAGATTAGCCGAAAGTAGCCGGGGAGGAGCTGAAAACGGAGCCGTCAAGTCGGACACGTTGGGAATCTCGTTGCTTCCTGAAACATGTTTGCCTACTTTGTCGCAGATGAACTGGAAGTTATAGAAATACCTTTTCTGTTGGAAGAAATGCAGCAGAATGAACATATATGTGCGCTTAACAGATTAACACTTGACAGATTTCAATTTGTCTGATTTAAGTGGTTGTCTGTTTGTAATTTTTGTGGTCTAGAATGTATGTGATATCTATGGCATAAACAAGTTTTAATAAACTATAAACATTGAACATGAATGACCTGCACATTATAAGGAATTAGGCTGTGGTTTTTTGTAGTTTGATTCAGATTGTAGTTATGTAGTATAATTTTGTAGTTATGTTGTGTTCTGTGGTATGTATTTTTTTTTACATTTAACTCTTACCTTCAGTTAGCTAAATGCAGGTTAGAAAAACCACCAAAAAAATCATAGATGCACAAGCACACTGTATATGTCTTTATTATAATTTATACCAGTGTATAAAAGTGATCTGAATGTTGTATTTTTCAATTGACAATGCACACTAGCACAATGCAGCACATGCAAGTGAAGCAGCTACTACAGATTTCAGCATCAATGTTGACCACATTACATTAAATTACTGACATTTTAGTAATTCCATAAAAAAATATTACTCAAATATGCAGCTGAATACTATAGGTGGTCTGTATGAAAAAAGGACAATAATAAACTTGTGCACAAATCCAATAAAAATAATTCAAGGGAAAAAATGTACTGCAGTCAAAAGATCGTAAACTATTTACGAAATGGCATGTAAATTGATTTGTTATGCAATTGTATAGATTGAAGCACGAAACACACGTGATCATCGTCATGTGGTGAATGTGGCCAATCATGAGAAGCTGTGACGTCATCATGTCCTGGCGCAGTCGCTCCTAAAACGCTGCTCTGGCTGAGCAAGCCGGCTGTTATCGAAACGCTCTCGCGTTACTTTGATGCCACACGTGAACGTCACGTGACGTCAGCGCCGGTTCAAGTCGGACAGAAT
>SRMA01025872.1:0-29321 GCA_007224835.1 Danionella cerebrum | reverse complement strand
AAGGTGTCTCATTGACTTTCAATGGCCCATTGAAATGAATGGAGCATGAACCCCATAGATCCTAATGTAAAAGAGCTTCTGTAATTGATTGACACTGGAAAGTCATACAAGCATTAAGAAAGCAAATTACTTATCCAGCCCATCATTGCTTGTGAATTAACATAAATTAATTAAGCCACACCCACTTTTTGACATAACTTTCAATGTCAAATATCTTCTAAACGGAACACAGTAGAGACATGGGGGTTGCTTTATATTATTCTAAATGAAAAGTAGATTACAACATGATGTCACTAACTCCTCCATAGCAACCAAATTGTTTACCATAACAACTATATAGCCACATCTCTATCTTAGCTTAGGAAAATGCTAGAGACTTGGGGGCTGGTAAACTTCACCCATACTGACAGCTGAAACATATTATGTTAATGACACCTCCATAGCAACCAGACTGGTTACCTTAGCAACCAATATGGCATGTCTCTATCTCAGCTTAGGAAAATCATAGAGAGATGGGGGTTGCTGTATTTTACCCGTATAGATATGGGAGCAATATATTAGGTCAGCGACCCCTCCATAGCAACCAAACTGGTTACCATAGCAACCAATATGGCGCAGCTCTATCTCAGCTTTGGAAAGTCATAGAGACATGGGGGTTGATGTATTGACATGGGGAACAATGTGTTAGGTCACTGACCCCTCCATAGCAACCAGACTGGTTACCATAGCAACCAATTTTGCATGTACCTATCTCAGCTCAGGAAAATCATAGAGACATGGGGGTTGCTGTAATTTACTTGTATTCATATGGGGAACAATATATTAGGTCAGCGACCCCTCCATAGCAACAACACTGTTACCATAGCAACCAATATGGCGTATCTCTATCTCAGCTTACGAAAGTCATAGAGACATGGGGTTGGTGTATTTTACTCGTGTTGACATGGGGAACAATATGTTAGGTCACTGACCCCTCCATAGCAACCAGACTGGTTACCATAGCAACCAATTTTGCATGTACCTTTCTCAGCTTATGAGAATCATAGAGACATGAGGGTTGGATTATGTTATTGTTGCGGAATTGACAACATTTAAAAAAAAAGTATTAACGGCACCAACGCAAGCCAACATCGAAGTTTGCGTGCAAACTTTAAAATCTAGTTTAATAGTGGTTTTGTACAGGAAACAGAAAAGACAAAGAAGAGCAGGAAGAAGAAGAAATCAAATAATGCAGAGAAAATCTTATGGATTTGAGCAGTTTAAACTGGAGGCTGATCACTGGGAGCTGTTTGACAAATCCTGTAAAGAAAAGAGAGGATTTGCTGCACGCATTTGCCTTGTTCCGCAAACACCATCTTCACCCAGAGGAAGACCACCCTGCTGAGAAGCCATTCAAAGATTTGGGCGAATCTCCATTCGTATGGGTGTGTAGAGGCCTTAAGAGGTATATACTGAACCGTGAGTTTTGTGTACTGTTGCATCCCTAGTATTTATTTAAAATGTAAATTTTTTGTGAGTAACTTAATATTTTCCATACTTTGTAGGTCACAAGTGTAGCAAAGAAACCTATAAAACAGTCCCAAAATGCCCCAGTGATGAAGAATGTAGTGACAATATCGATGAGCTGCCAGAAACGAATAGAGCTAAGAATGACGCAGATAGTCAGAATGCAAGATGCAAAAATCAAGATGATGAGGGCCAGGATAAAGATGGCAAGGATGAAGGTGAAGGTCAGCATGATTAGGAAGCTGTGGAGCACACAGTACCTGGCCACATTCCATGCTTTCAAAAATGATTGGAATTTAAAAACAATAACATTGATGGAGATTGTGGAAAGTGAATGTTGTGATCGACAATATTTGATAGATTTCTTTAGGCATCTTGTTGATCATGTAGAAAACACCAACATTTTGTTTCATTTGACTAGTTCCATATTGTTTTTTAGGACCCAAATGCAAGACGGGGCTTCTCCCAGTTTCTGACAACCACTGTCTCCAAATGGAAAGAGAGATGGGGAATAACACACAGATCTATGCACTCCAGAAAGGACAAAACGGGGTCTAACATAAAAGGACCAATCAGGTAAGGATACAACAATTTCTCTAAAAGAAGTTTTGAACAAGGAAGAGAGAGTGAGCGTGGTTTAAGACGAGCGTTTGATTAGAATCCAATGGGTGGCTGCTAATCAGACCAGCAGAAGCTGGATAAGGATCTAACAATTTTATGTTCAGTACCCAAGCACTTGTAGTCCACTAAATTGGACATGTCCGTAACTTTCAAAAAACCTTGACCCAGGCCTTCATAAAACATGTACATGTTGGCTAAGATAAAAATTTCAGCACCCTTGCACAACCTCATAATCATCCATGGCTGGCTAGACCCAATTGTAGCCTCCTGGGACTTCATCAGAAACCTATTGGTGACATCACAAACACTACATTCATTGTATACGTCCATCACAAGTACATGTCATCCTTCCATAATGCCAAATGCAGGTGACTCCAGGAGCCGGTTTTCATGCCTCCAGATCTGTTTTAGATGTAAATTCGGATCATGTTTCCAACCTGAACCTCTAGATCACGTTTTCAAGCAGTTTTTTGGTTCCCTTGTGGTGCACACTGGGGTTTGATTGCTGAACCAGAAGAAGGAAAAGAACTCCGAGTGCGATTAAAGTTTTACAATTGAATTACAACCTTTATTACAATCTTACTGTTGATCATTCGACAACTTGACACTGCGGATCATAGGATGCTGAGAGTGAATCCCAAGTTAAAGAATTGACATTTTCGGGTTTGCAACACTCTAAATGAAACATGTGCAATTACTGCAGTGGGAGACTAATACAATAATAGAAGTAAACATTAATTACCAAGTTAAGTCCCAAGATCGATACCTCCTGAAGCCATTCAACTGATGCTTTTATTCAAGGCAATCTGCAGAGCTCTTATTAGAGGTTCAGTCCCAGAGGAGCAATCTGAGCTAAAGCATAGTGATCAAGGGCACAATGGGGACAAATCAACCTCTGCAGAAACTTTAAGGAAATGGTTTGAGATTTAAGTTTTCCTTTCAGATAAAAAATATGTTTGTGGCGCATCCATGGTAAATATGAAATTTATTAAGTTTGCTGATTAAGAACTGGTAGCATCTTACTTTTTGTCCATCAATTTTCACTTGTGCAAAATCTGTTCCAGTGTTTTAAGAAAAACAATTAAAGGAAGTAATTACTGGGTCGGATCAATAACTCGAGGTTTGAGCAGATGTGAGAGCCTTTAATCCATTATACACTTTTCCAGACCAATCTGAAGCACTTACTGGAAGGTCAGTCTCAGGGAGTTTAAATCACAAGAGAAACGCAGACTTGATTGGGTTGATCTGAACTTAGCATAAAGCTAAAACCTTAATAAGACCTCTTTATTCATGACTTTCTCATATCACATATATTGTCAATGAGCTGCTTTTTCATCAAAAAAGCCAGTTTTCATTGGTCTTTCTTCTTCAGAAAAACAAACCCGATATGGCAATCCAAAACTCTTTCATTGGCACCACTCGGACTGACCTGTGAGCTCCCTTTGGCTCCCATGGTTTTCGATTGAGGCGCATTTTTGCATGAAACTTTAAAACGCCTTAATTGTAAAGATGTTACAGCTCAGGATCCTTCTTGGGACAGACTAGGGCCCAGAATAGAGCCCAGGTTCTAACCCACTAAGCATAAAAAGCAATTGAAAAGATGTGACGTTCCATCTTCATTGAAACGTGCTAAAATGAAAGCTGAGAATGAAAATTTTAAATCAAAACAGGTTTAGTTTTGCTTTCATTGGTTACTTTTCCACACGTTTTGGTAGCACTTGCTGTGCAAGGAGAGGAGAAAGATTTACATTTTGTGTGGTGAGGAAAGCTTTGAGAAAGTTTTATATCTTTAAAATATTGGATGGTTTCTCAGCAGGGTGCTCTTTAGGCCTCTAAACTCCTTTCTGAATTTTTGGTGAGAAGTTTCTTGTGAGCAAGAAATTCTTGTGAGCAAGAAACTGAAGTGACCCACTTCAATTGAAAGCCATGGGTGCCAATGGGACATCACACATTTAACAGTGACTTTAGACAGGAAACGGGGAAGAAATAGTAATTCACAAATTCTCTCTTTTCTCCACATTTTTGGTAAACAGCTCCCTGTGATCAGCCACAAACAGAATAAACCACTAAAAATCTTAGATTTTTTCGAGGTGTTTTTCGATTTCTTCTCTGTCGTAGTCTCCTTCTTTCCTGTTTCCCCATGTGGCATGGAGTGCATCTTCTGGCTGGGAGCGTCATTGTATCAATATTACCTTGACCCAGATGAAGAGCACCCTGCTGAGAAGCCTTCCGAAGAATTGTGTGAATTTTAATTTGGATCATTGTGTAGAGGCCTTTCAACACCTCTATACATTCATACATTGTGACGAGGTAGCAGGACCGGTCAGCATTGCCAGTTGTAGCTCAAGAGTGACACCATTCAGTGTGCAGGAGAAAGTGTACAATTTTCCTCCGCTGTAAGCAGCGGATGGATGCTGCAAGAGCCACTGGGAGCTGACGGAGCCCAGGAGGTGCCCACCAACCAGTTCTAGAGTATCCCTGGGGCTCGGTTGGTATGCAGGGTGCTGGAACGCTCATTTTCCGACAAGGAGTCGACGACAGGGTGCATGGATCCGGTTAGCCCGAAGCATGATGGATGTACAAACACAATGGGACCCCACACCGCACCACTGGACAAACAGAGTGAAGACACTATGGACTACTCCCCACCACACTACCTGGACCCGCACTCAGCCAACCTGCTCACCACTAGCTCCAAGAAGCCCCTGAATGACTCTTTTAGTTATTTATTTGAAATAAAAACCCTGTGCGGCCTTGAACAGTCCAAGTGTGTCCATGTCTCTCTCGCCACCCGCTACAACATCAATTAAGGTCAGTAGAGTCTATTAATGTCACTTTCCCACCATCAATAGAACAGAAAAGTAGTAAATTCTCAGTAAAGCTATCAACCCCATCCCTCCCTCATCTCTGCAAATTTCTCGGAACCAAGGGGCACATGTTTGTATTGTTTCAAACATGTCTTTGTGTCTTTCCCTCCTCTGGGACGTTCATCAAATGGGAAAGCACGCGTTCTCTCACCTCTGTGGATTGCAGTCGTGGAAAGGTTTGACGCTGGAGCTCTGGAGCTCTGAACCGGTGCTTCTCGTTTCAGTACAGGGGAGTCAAGTTGCTGTGTGCTGCTCCTGCTCACTGCCTCTCTGCCTCTGTCTTCCTCTGGAGCTCTTTGAAATGTGACTGAATATTCTTCTCGTTTATCGGGCACCGTTTCTGCTGAGCAAGGAAAAAGCAAGAAAATGATAGCGCTTGTTCATGAGCCTCATTTCCTCCCGGTGAAATTACTGTTATTGAAACTCACCAGATATCTGCCGCTCTCTGCCGGTAACTTGCACGCTCTCTGCAATGCACAGCAGTTTCCAGAATGAGAAAATACATGAAGCGTGATTTATGAGAACATTATGTAAGGTGTATTTAATGACAGGTCATTGAATCCCTTGAAAATAAAGCATGCTGCAGCAACAATGCGGCCCTTCTCCAGGAATTCAACAGCCTGCATCTTCTGTTTCTCCTAAAGTACAGTTCAAATGTTTTGATTTCATCATTCATTCTTGATTACAAGTATACTGTGTTTTTTAATGGCCTTTACATGTCTAAGGAGGCCTCTTGATCCATCAGCAGTGTGCTGCATCCTCCTAGAGGAGGTGATGTTCCCATCTACATACACTGGATGTAGCCAATCAGAAGATGGGATGCTCAATAACAAGTCCAGGATCTTGGAGTTACACTACTGATCTTCTCAAAGGAACATACTGGGTTTGTTATGTAATAGAAAACATATTTGTAATCCTATTGTTATGAGATTGAACAGGAAGTAACATTATAAACCTAGACTTTGGTCTCTTTTGCTGATCCTGAATGGTAGTGACATAGTATCTCTCTCTCCCTCCTCATCTTCTCTCTCAGTCAATGCAGTTTTTGTTAGCTGTTAGCCTCATCAGTGTGTTAAAGCTAAAATAAAGCAGCGTTTTCCATTATACCTTCTTAAACCTTGCTGCCAGAGTCTTCTATAATGGGTTATGATACATATTTCCAATAACGGTAATGATTAAAGAGTCAGGAGCTCTTTGAAGTTTCACATTTGAAGGCCAGAGCTTCCAGCACAGTCTCCCATCTCTGCACAGGGTCTATCATGTGAGCACCTTTTGCTGGTCTCATCAGCATCAACTTTCCTCAGAAACCTGGTTTCCCATTCACTCGTTCTGGTCTTCCTCAGTGAGTCCTCAGTGAGTCTTTTGCTGCAGGGTGAGTTTAATGATTAATCAGTTTGTTTAATGATTGTGAAACGGTGATAGCTTCTCTTACATCATCAGAGTTTTCTCAGCCAATCCCAACTAAGCATTTGGCAGCTTTGTTTAGAATACATATGGAGTATGTACAAAGATGTATTCGGAGCTACATTCTGCACTAGATGGTAATCAAGTCAAATCTGTGCTTATTTTACAAACAAAGGCAGTGTTTAGAAAAGACAAGTATCAAAAATAAACAGATCCAAATTTGCAAAAACAAATTTGCAAAGGCACCGATGGTCAATTTATGTTACACTACCAGTAAAGGCCTCTACACACCGATCCAATTTGAGATTTGCACGAATCTTTGGATTGCTTCTCAGCAGGGTGCTCTTTATCTGGGTCAGGGAAATGTTAATGCAATGACACTCCCTGCCTGAAGATGGTGTTTGCGGTACAACAGATGCTCACGGTGCCACACAGGAAACAGGAAAGAAGACGACGATGACAGCGAAGAACACACAGAAAGAATCTTGGATGACGAGCAGTTTGTTCTGTTGGTGGCTGTTTACAAGAAGCTATTTCACAAAATTGTAAAGAAAAGAGAGGATTTGTGGAACACCATTTCTTTCCTGTTTCCTGTATGAAGTCGCTATGAAAATGAGTGCCAATGAACGGCACTTTAAGGTCCTACTGACTTTTAAGTCCTACTCACGCCATAAAGGAGCCAGCTTTCATTGGTCGTTCTCCTTGCGAAAAGGTGACCTGTCTGCTCAGATGTGTGATGTCACTCGTGGTTTTCGATTGTGGCACAAAAATTCTGCACCGAAAAAAAAATTCAGTTCGTTCTATAAAGGTGAGTGTGGTAAAATAACTTGAAAGTAGAACAATAGATAAAGTTAGTTATCTTTCAACTGTTCACTACTCATCTCTGCTTTATGAGGCTTACTGGGAGTGTAACATACATGATCCTCAGCGCCATCTGCTGCATTGGATCCAACTGCATTTGTTAGAGAATTTGCCAAAATCTACCTGAATGCATTTATCTAATAACACTAGGTTTATGTCCAAACTGGGCTCTTTTAAAGGCTGAAGAAGCTTAAAAATGTGATTTTAAAAAATGTTATTTTTTTATTTTAAGAAGAATTATATAGTTTAGATTTTTGTAGACTTTGAAAAGAAAAAGTGCTTATTCTGATCATGTATTTGCTTGAATTAAAACAAGCTTATGATGAGTTTTGATTTTGAGTTATTTCTGGTTTTAAGTTCATATGTCAACGAATAAGCAAAACGTTCTTCTTTCAAATCCGTTTTTTCATCTGTTCATTCACTGCATTTTTATAGAGAAATCTGTCAAATTTCAAGCAGGTTTTTATAGTTTTAAGACTATTTTTAAAAACCGTTTTAAGCACAAATGTCCTTTTTTAATATAGTCCCCCCCCCCCCCAAAAAAAATGAAGATTAGTTTCATTTTAAGCTATAATATGTAGTTTTAAGATTTCATGTCACTACGTACTTAGCACAAACATTCTTCAGTTAGTACTGTTTTCGAACAATTTGACATTTCTTATAAACTACAGAAATCTGTCAAACTTTAAAAGCGTTTTTTTCTGGTTTTAAGCTCAAATGTGTTTGTAGTTTAAGACTACATACTCTATTTATGGGGTACTAACATTAAGCACAAACATTTTTGAAGGAATGCTGTTTTCCATAAAATAATAGGAAATATTTCTAATTTTTTGACAAGATCGTATTGTTACTGACCTAATATACGAACATATACTTGTTTTAATGCACAAAACATCCTAATTCAATTCAATTTTCCTACTTTTAGGATCACTTGTGACTCGATATAAGTTCAAATATTCTTTTTGTCTATTTTTCAGCATTTATTGTCAGCAAGACATTTTTGCTACTTTTAAGTCAAATTTGCTTAACCCTTTGCTTGATCTCGAAATGCTTTAACTAGAATTTAGCTTTTTTCCTTGTTCCAAGAGAGAGCTTTTTCAATGTTTACTTTGAAAAGACAGTTAAGGGAAATGAGAAGTGGGAGTGAGATGGGGTACGGGGTAAGGAAAGGAACGCAAGCTCTGGACTCAATCCTGGGTTACCCAGTGCACAGATGCACTTTGTGTCTCCTGTTCACCAAACTCAGCTTAATTTTTACACCATTCTTATGTGTTCTGTTTGTTTGCAAGAGTTTCTCTTTGTATTCTCTCTGTTTGCAAAACTGTAAAAAGTCAGGAAAAGTCCTACTCCATATGGATGCCAGTGTATCAGTGTAAATAAAAAAGACTTTACCTCCATTTCTGGGCAGTGAGGTGCTCAAAGACTGTTGGTCATGTGAGGAGGTGATGGAAGAGGTTGTGTTTGCAACGTTGGACGGTTTGGGGTTAGTGATTGGTAAAGGAGCTGGTAAGACCTCCTGTGGTAAACCTCTGAAGAACCATGCACCGGACCGTTTCAGCATCTTTGGAAATGAATAAATAGAGATTTGGTAAATCTAATTGACCTCTAATAACGGCTGTTTGTAGCCAGTGTGACACACACGGCAACTCTTGATCACATTCAGGAGTCAGCTAAACTCATTCAGGTCTACGTCTGCAGCTGAATGGAATGTTTTATTTCAGTGTCAGTGATGTCACCCATTGGTCATCACCCATTGGTTCAAGGACGGTGTTGCCCGTCATTTCCCTGCAATCGAAAATGGGCCAAATATCCACGGCGGGACATGGTCGCAGAAACCATACACACACATTGGTCTAAAACCAAACACAAAAAAAGAGACAACCGACAGTAAAATCTAAGAACAAAAAACACACGGAGTAGCCAAGTTCATCAGATGAAATGAGAAGGAATAAACGACGCCCGTGACAAGACGGGCTGAACGAACCGTCAATCATCTTCCCCTCAAGAAGCCATGCCCTTAAGTATGCATAACTTTCAGGCTTAACAGCAAATTTAAAAAAAAATTCACCCCCCTCAGAGTGTTCATGAAGGTCGATTCTAGAGATTTAAATCAACAAAACTAGTGGAAATATTACTTTTTCAGCTCCAAATTTGGCAGAATAACATAGGCGTGAATGAGAACCTGCTCACTTCTGGAGCCGGCCTCAAGTGGCTGTCGAGAAAATGCAGTTCAGTCACTTCCTATTTGGCTTCAAGAGGAAAAGCAGGAGGTTGCCCCTCTTGCTTTCCTGTCACTCAATGGGTTTTCAGAGGCCTCTTGATGTAAAAGCCGTTAAACCAAGCAGTTATCAGCATCCGATTCTAAGCTACCCTGTTACAATACATTATGAGTTATACACAATTAACACAGACAAATCAAACAAGATTGGGTTCATTTAAATAAAATGATTAAGTTCATAAGACCTAATCAATATAAGTACATTTGCCCTACAAAAAGGGGTTTTTGTGGGGCAAAAAATTATTATCATTAATAAACAGCACTTGATTTTGTTACATTTCATTGTTACAATTTTAAATTGTTTATATTACTTAAAAGATGCTGTAAGTTGATTAGACCCAATTTCCCCTATGTAATCGCTTGCCTCACTTTTTAGATGGATTTTAAAAATTTTTAGTACTTTTTAATTCTGATTTCAAATATTATAAGGTTTCAAAAAGATTATCAGCTTTAATGTTTTTGGATTCAAACGAACATTTCAAGCGTTACAAAACATAATTGGCAAGCTAATTCAAATATGCGAGAATGTCGGATCGTCTTTCAGTTTAATTTTTCAGACCCCAAATCAGTGCCATCTAGAGGTGAAAAGAAGGGATAACCATTGGAAGTACAAGACCTGTGATAAGGCTTGTGGTTTTCAAAGTTCTGGCACAAAAAGTACTTGGAACAGTGGATAACGTTAAGGGAGGTCTGCCTGCTTTTAGATTTTAGTAATAAAAACGTAGTAAAAAAAAATATACTCACAATTGTATTTTTGTACAATATCAGGACAGTTGTGGAATTATTGCGTAACGTAATTACAAATATTTGTAAAAAAAAAAAAAATTGGGGGTTGTGCTGAAAAAAATTATTTTGAGCGTTGCCACAAAAAAAAAAACATTTTAAAGGTAATTTACTGGAGCAAATTGTGAAAAATGCTCAAAAGGGGCCCTCAGACTTTTAAAGGTTAAGAAAAGCTGTTGCTGGTCGACAAAGCATACTATTATTTTCACATGCTTTCAGTTAAAACAATAAGCATCAAATGTGTGTTCCTGAATAATCTCCACAAAATGCTATAAGTTAAAGATGTTTCCACAATCGCGCAAAGGCTCTACTACTATCAGAATTTTTGGAGCTGGTGTAACCTTTCAAAGTGATCCTTTATTTAAAAAAAAAAACAGCATTCATACTTATTCATTCATATAAACAACAAGATTAATGATTCATTGTAGCAAAAACAATTGCACGATTTCAAGTGTGTTTGTTTCTTTTCATCTCATTACAGGCAAATCTCATTCAAATAAACATAGTCTGAGAGCTGGAGTATCAGGAGCATGAAAAGAAGGAATTTCTCATGCTGTTATTGAGGAATAAAATGTCAGCAAGTGAGAGGATTACTGAAATCGGGTTTCAGGCACCGGAATCTGGTTGAGGAAGTCACATCCCATGCCGTGATAGACCTCGTTACAAAACATTATGTACTTCAGGAAAAGATGAATCTACAGAAACTCTATATGCATAAAAGCATTTCCTGTGTTTTGTGTAAATACGACAGAGTAACGTGTACAATCAATGGAACTATAGGTTTTTAAACACTTCTGGGTATAGTCACACATCTGTAATCCATGTGCACTGTTCAAATTCACTATATATATTCAATGTACAAATTTGCTATATTCTGAATGAGAATATTGAAATGTACCAGATTTTTAACTAAAAGTTGCTAATAACTCAGCCATACAATGTCTGATCGGACACAAATTTGCCATACGGTTTAAGATTCCATGTCTGAATAAATCCAAATAGCAACCTACTGTGTCAGTTTTGGTGCCGCCTAGTGGTAACATGGAATATCACAATTTTCTCCTGTTTTTATACTGCTATTTCAGAGTGTGTGTTTGAATGACATGGAGCATAGGTGGAACACCTACCTAAGGAACCAAGACCTACAAAAAAGGAGTGAGTATACAAAAGCAACAGGAAGTCAGTTGTTTGTCATTTTCTTGAGAAATTTCTCAATTCTGAATGAATTGATGCATTCTGCACCAATAACACTACATTTTTGTAACATCTGCAAAGTTTTTTTTGTTTTTGTCACTCCAGCCTCCCACCGTGAGGCTAACCCCTAACAACTCCTCTTTATTGTGATATATCTCAAAGAGGTGACTCTGGGGATCATATGTATGGCATGTGATGCAGTGCAAGCATCTCACCTCTTTCTGCTCACAGCAGATTTTACACAGCCACATTGTGGGTCGACTGCCACTCTGAACGCCACACTTCTTGCACATGTTCTGCGGGGGAAACACAAAACCGCCTCAGGGGACTGCCCAGGTGTGAATGCATCCACGTGGCATTAAAAAACAGTTTACCTACAGACATGCTGTTCCACATTACAGATGTGTAAGCTCCAGGAATCATGCATCGCTGATAAGACACTAGCACTTCAACATTTGGTGAAAAATAATTTTATAGGTTAAACATCTTTGTTTTATATGCTTTGTTTGTTGCTTGAGTTCATTTGTAGCTTCATTTCTAAAATATTTATTTTACATTTAGCCCTCCCTGTCCTTTCCCGCAGGGGAACTGATTGTATTTCATGTTTCATATATTTAAATTCTAAATATATTTAATTGACTTAATAAAAACCTAAAAGTGTGTTGTGCTTTGCTAACCCTTAGGCGTCTGGGGCATTTTTGAGCCTTTGTTGTGGCAGTGGTGGAAATCATTTTTTGTGCAACCCCAACTTCTTTTTATTGTAGAAATCTTATAAATTACATTACACAATAATTTCAACAAACGAGAAAGTGTACAAAATATATTTTTTAAATTATAATATTTTGTAATTTTTCACAGCAAAAAACATTATTTATATTTTGTAACAAAAATCAAAAGTAGAGATTTTAGGTGAACTTTTATTTTAGACAAATTAATTTTTTTTTTATTATAAATCCCAAAAAAAGTAAACACTAGGTCAAAATAATGTGATCATTTTATTAAAAAAAAACAGAAGAACCTCTCCTATACCTTATAAACGGTTCAGAGTGCTTTTTGTGCCAGAATGTTTAAAAACGCAAGCCATATCACAGGTTTTGTACTTCAAAAGGTTATCTCTTCATTTCACCACTATATGGCACTTATGGCACAAATTTGGGGTCTGTCAAATGAAACTGAAATTGTGTCCTAACTCTTGTAAAGTTTGTTTAAATCCAAATATATCGAAACTAATAACCTTTTTGAAACCTACACCTTATTTTGTTACAGGTGCTGTTCTAATCACTCAACAACTACCCTCTGATGCATAGTGGTCACTGCAGTGGACTGCTATTTAAAAGAGGTTTATTCACTGTGTTTATTATGACTGCAAGTATATTTTCCCTGAACCCAAGATGTCCGCAACGTTAAACATTGCTGGTATATACTGTTAATTTTTCTATTCCATAAGAAGCTTAGAGGTAATATGTAATATTATAGACATATAGTATCTCCAGTGTCTCCATGTGTTCCTTGTCAATAGCCTTGTCAGCAGCTATAGGTGATTTTATACGTCATATACTCAAGGCTACAAGTAGTTAAATCAGATCATTTGAATGCTATTGAAATTTTAAACATTTACATTTTTGTGAACAAATACTTGAAAGACAAATACTTAAAACAAGCCCTGGGGGATCAATATTTCATTGTATCGATCTTTGTGTCTTGAGCCACAAAAGTCATTATTTTCAGTCATGTAGAATGATTGGCATCCCTCTTCGTTTCACACATGGCTCTATAATGTGCAGTGGGTAATAAAGATAAGTGCATATCGCTCCCTTATTTCTACTTGGGTATTTTTGGAAGATCGTTACTGCAGGAGGAACTGTGTGCATTAGAAAATTGCTGGTGGGGCATGGAGGGACTATGTTTATGTTAACAAGGTTAGGCTTTTTCCAGAAAAATCATTCCTTTTCATGCATCTTGTTCGGAACATGTTTGAAGCCATTTACAGTCACAATTGATTCCAGGAGATGATTCCTCATAGCCCTTAGGTTTTGACCGCTGTTATAAAAGATGTAATTGTGCATACATCTAACTCTACCTAGAGCAGTCTGAGCTTCAGCTGCTAAAGGGGGGTGGGGATGGGGGGATGGGGAGTTTAGCTTGCTTCAGCCTAGCATCAGTCACACATTCATTCATCATCACTCCAGAGCAGGGGTGCTCACACGTTTTCAGCTTGCGAGCTACTTTAAAAATGACCAAGTCAAAGTGATCTACCCGCTACTTTATTGAGAATTGACAAAACACACATAATAATTGACTATTTACATTTTTTGTAATAATCTGAGTTTAATTTGATGACTTGCACTGAATTGAATCAGCCAGGGATGCATAGTCCGGACAGTAGCTGCTGACAGCACACTTCCAAATGTTCATCAGTCATTGTGGAACGCTATTTGGACTCAATGATTTTCATGTAGAACTCAATGATTTTCTTGGTCCAGCTCCGTCACTCATTTTGGTGACCATAAACTTAAGCATGGGCTAAAAATCGGACGTAATACGCTGATTAGTTTAGCACGTAGCGTCATTGTTTACGCAGATCTCAACACACCAATCAGAAGTTTGTGCGACAACGCATCTCGATCTAAATCATAGTCATACATACGTCTAACAGAATGAGGGATGACAACGAAAAAGCGCTTCGCAATGCAAAATTGGATCCGTTTTTCACAAGGAGAATGACCAATTAAAGCTGGCTTTTTTGATGTGTAGAATGTTCTGGTTGTGTTTTTGTGAAACACAATTGTCCATTTATGGTTTATCTCACTTTAATTGTCCTCCCAAGAAAGAGTATCGATATCAATAGCTGCGTTTTCATCCACCTACTGTTACACACATTTCGGAATATCCAGGAAACGCCAAGATACGCATACATTTTAAAAATGCACATTAAAAAAATTAATCTGTTAGGAAAAAAAGTGCAGAAATGTACTTACTGAATAAATCTCAGCATGCACATCAAATTGGACTAAACAACGGACTGGTTTCATTGCACAACATCTGAAATGTTGTTTTGGTCATTCTGAAATTCCAAAGTGTGTCATAAAAGGGGTTCAGTATGATCACCTCCAATAAATGTCTTGACCTGGCTGCGTTCTCAAAGAGCAGTCTCCTGCCTTCAAAAGCAAGACAACGTGACTGTGTATATTAAAAAATCCACATGATTTTTGGCGCCAGTTTACGAGGAAGTGACGATTTTTTTTCTTGGAAATGCTGCTTTATTCGCAAATATTTTATGTTATATTCAAGTTTTGCACATTTAATTCGCATTTTGGAAGCATGTTTAAAGTCATTTTAGATTTATTGAATTTAGGAGGCCCCAACAAGCAAATGTACCTTAATTTTGCTTTAATAAGAATCACTATTATGAGTAATGAGTAAACTAGTTTTATGTTAGACCTTAAGCTGACCCGACGTTCATGAGAGGAAGCTGAACAGTGGTTGTTAATGGACTCCCAAAACTAATTCAAATATGGTCAGGGCACAAGAGAATGCTTCAGACTGTATGTAAATTATGGTGGGTGGGCTAAACAATGGAAGAGAGGGTAGTATCAGTTGCATTATCAGGGAGGTTATTTCAGAAATGTATATTAAAAACCAAACATGAATCCATTCATTGAAATCTGTTTTCACAGCAGACATGTATTTCCAACTTAGAAGCACTGCTCATTGGTTTCTGCTCAACAACAAAGTCTTGATTGTGTTTACATGGCTGAGAAAGAAAAACATTACTGTAGCTGTTTCATTGATCAAAGTATTGATTTGCTTAGATTTTACAGCGTACCTTTTTACACTCAGCACAGACAGCAGTGCTGACGCCAGGAACGCCGAACTGCTGTCCACAGAGAAAACATCGAGAGTGTCCATCACCACAGGCTGAACGCTTCATACTGTCTAAACGATTAACCAGACGCCTAAGGAACACAAGAGGACGAAGCAGAATGTCAGCATCCTGTTCTGTGCACGGTTAAATAATCCTGCATCTATGCGTCAGTGAGAACTGCAAGCTCAGAGACAGAGAGCACAGGTTCAGACACCACCAAGCCATACCACACTAGAGATTAGCGACAGCTTGATATTACTTTTAAAAATCTAATCCAATGTTAAAAAAACATATGATCCATCTTTTTTTATCTCAAATATCTGCAAAAAGTCACCAACTGAAATATTTCCCTTTTAAGGAATTCCTGTAAACCCTCACTGCTATTATCAAGGCGGCTGCCAATCTTATCAAAGTGAACTGCAATTTTAAATCATTTTTATTCACTGTTGTAATCTTCATTTTAAAAACATAGCTATGTTTTGCTATACTTTTGACTATTGTGTTTGATGCTTGATGCAGATGATGGCTGAAAATGAAAAGTTTAAATACATTTTTTGTTTATTCAAATTCAAGGAAACAAACAGCACAGCTACCAAATTCACAGCTACAACAATCTGTCAGAGACAGTCGAAGAGCTCCTCGACGCCATGCCCATCTCGTAATCCAAGAACAAAGGCACAGCTGAAGTGGTTTCATATGCAGAAGCCTCTGAAAGGATTTCATTCTGACCACTCATCAAAAAGACATCACCACGAGGGCAAAGACAAACCCACAATCCATGTCATTCCGTATTTCAAACAGAAAAAGTTAGTTTGAAAACGACCGGGGGACAGGGGTGTGAACCACACCTCGAAACCTGGGGGGCCTGTACACGAACTGAATCATGTAGCCCTGCAGGATCGTTTGAATGACCCACTGAGAGGCTTCTGGAAGATTCTGCCAGGCTCCCAGGTGAGCCGAGGGGGGATCCAGGCATTCCAACGGTCACCCTGGCAGGGCCGCAGTAATGTGGAATTGGGGCAGAATCACAGGGACTGAACCCTGAGGAATAGTTAGAGGAGGGGAAGGAGCCTGAGCTCCTCCACTCTCGGTCAGCGGAGCTTGCACCTGAGTCAGAGTCTTTGTCAAGAATAGTCCCATTTGAGAAAGAAAAGCTCTAGACTCTAGCCCGGTATTCTTGGGCAGGAAGCTAGTTCTTTCTTTAACACTTTGGGTCTCTCCACCTCTTTGGGAGGCCACTCGCAGGTCAGCCGAGACACATGTTGGTCAAATGGGGATGACGCTGATAGCCTCTTCCTAGAATATGGACCTCCTATACTTCAATGTGCATTTCGGCAAAGCATTGCAGTGCAAACATGAGAGCAGCGTAGGTGTGTTTGAATTTCACGCATTTCTCGTGCCCGTCCTTCTACAAGAGAATTTGCAGCCAGGAATTTGCTCATCACGTCTTGAAAATGGACAGAATGATGGCAAAGCTACTAAATACACAATTAAAAGGCTCACTGAAAAGATCTTCTATGGTGACTTAACTATCTAGGGCTACACCAGAATGCAAGGTAAGCAAGCATCTAATACTTATCAGCAAGTTTTAATGTCGAAGTAAAGACTTACACTCACTTCGCTCTGAGGAAAAAGCAGAATGAGGGTAGATTCCACTGGGTTTAAATCACCTACTCTCGCACAATGATTTGTGCATCATTGGCCCATTGACCAGAAAATGGAGGACTTAGTCAATCTCAGGCTCTCTGACATACGTCTCAGAAAAAGACCAAAAGGGAACATGAAGTCAAACTCACTTAAACTTGCGATTAGTACTACAGTAATAATGTAATTACAGTATTTATGAAAATTATTACGTTTTTTTTTTTTTTTGTTTTCTCAGTTGATGGCATGTTTAAAACAAGCGACTCACCCAATCCTGTCCTGCTCCATGATCTCCATCATCTTTGCTCTCTCCAGTACACTGTTGATCATTTCCTTCTCTTCATCCGTCAGCTCATGGGTTCCAGTAGCAGTCTCCATTTCTAAGCAAGTCCTGAAATGCATCGAAGCACCACACCTGGGTTAGTCCAAACTGAAGATAACTGAATGGTCTGTAAATAATTACTGACCCTATACAATTTGATCTAGATTTTTGTTAACACTAGTCCTCTGACTCATTCTAGTTGCTCCCAAGGGGGTTTCCTGCAAGCAGATGGTGAAGTTTGTGTTGCTTATTTGGGGCTCTATTGAGCGACATTCTTTGACTGTGTATTTAACACATTTCAAAAGCTTTAACCACTATGCACTTGTAATAATACACGCATGACTACCTGGTATGGTATATGGATCCCAACGTGGACTAAAATAGGAGCTGTCAATTTAACCTCATCAATGAAAGCTTCCAGTGCCCTTTCCTTACCACCTAGGGTTCAATGAATCTGCAGCTTTTTGTTAAAAGCTGACTTGTTAAAAGCAGTGTCTTTAAAAGACACTGACTGAGAGTGCTTTCACGGGCAAAAGCTAAAATGGTCAAACTCAGGATAGAGCTTGTTACAGGTAGCAAACATTTACTGATGTGTGATCCTATATTGAAGTGAAATCAACATGCACACTAAGCATATGTTGTTTTACTATTTACAGATGGCTTCATGAAATCATGAAAATAATATCCTCGACAAAAACTGTTGATGGTGCAACAGTGCTTCATCTCCAGAACAAGTGGAATCTACTCAATTTCATCTCAGTAATAAGCCAATGTGCTGATCTTTCTAGCATATTGGGCCAATTCCATTCAGTCCCCACAGAGAGCTCCAGCCACTGATTGAAAATGTCGAGGTGATGGAGGACAAGACAGATCGCCATCTGGGGCTGAAAAAAGGAGGAGGACAAGGGAAACAAGTGAAAGGGGAAATGGAGGCTGAGGGATTATCAGGAATTACATCACACTCTCAAAAGCCCTGTCACTTTTCATCTCATCATTAGCCTGTTTTTCTGCCACATGCACCTCTTCTATCCATGCAAACACAAAGCACTTGCTCTAAAGGTCACTTCAACCCAAGATTACATTTTCTGTAATTGATTACACAACCTCGGTGTAAACAATCCAAGCAATTTGGTAGTCCTGTCAATAAACCTGAATGGATGAATTCAAATATGAGACCTTTTGAGCAATCAGAGAGTGTTTAGTAAAAGTAGTGATAAGAAGACAAAACAACCATTTCTAGTGTGCTTCTCCTGATGACAAAAAAGCGTACTGTATGAAAGCAACAAGCTGATCACTGAACTTGTTGGATAGTATTATGACTGACAGACCACAGTTAAACTAGAGAATATTGAGACCAAGACTTTGCTGGGATCAGTAGGTTTTAAGACTGGTACTGTTGAGACCAAATAGAATAGAGACCAAGACACTAGCACTGGTGAGACCAGATATTAGAGAGAATTGAAACCAAGACAATAGAGAGTGGAGAGTACAGGGATCAAGACAGTAGAGACTGGAGAGAATCGAGACCAAGACAATAGAGACTGCAGAGTATCGAGAACAAGAGAGTAGATAATGAAGAGTATAGATACCAAGACAGTAGAGACTGTAGAGCAGGGGTGCTCATTACGTCAATTGCGATTGACCGGTCGATCACAGAGGTGCTACTAGTCGATCGCGGCGTGAAATTGAAACAATATCAGCCGATCATCCATCCCGTCACTTGATCAATGTACAGGGCAACCAGTCAGATGCCAACTGAATTTTGACCTTTACGTCACCGCTCATGCGTAATCATTAAGTCTAAATAGCGTTCCACAATGACTGATGAACTAAAACAATAAAGAAATTAAACTGACAAAATAAAAACAATAAAGACTGGACAGCATGGAGAACAAGAAAGTGGAGACTGGAGATCATCAAGACAGTAGAGACAGAAGAGAATCGAGATCAATACATAGTCAAAAGCAGGGCATATCGAGATCAAGACAGAAGAGACTGGAGAGTATCGAGATCAAGACAGTAGAGAATGGAGAGTATCGAGATCAAGACAGAAGAGGCTCGAGAGTATCGAGATCAAGACAGAAGACAAGGGAGAGTATCAAGATCAAGACAGTAGACAATGGAGAGTATCGAGATCAAGACAGAAGAGAATGGAGAGTATCGAGATCGAAACAGAAGACAAGGGAGAGTATCAAGAGCAAGACAAAAGATAAGGGAGAGAATCAAGAGCAAGACAAAAGACAAGGGAGAGTATCGAGATCAAGACAGAAGACAATGGAGAGTATCGAGATCAAGACAGAAGACAAGGGAGAGTATCGAGATCAAGACAGTAGACAATGGAGAGTATCGAGATCGAAACAGAAGACAAGGGAGAGTATCAAGAGCAAGACAAAAGACAAGGGAGAGTATCAAGAGCAAGACAAAAGACAAGGGAGAGTATCAAGAGCAAGACAAAAGACAAGGGAGAGTATCGAGATCAAGACAGAAGAGACTCGAGAGTATCGAGATCAAGACAGAAGACAAGGGAGAGTATCGAGATCAAGACAGTAGACAATAGAGAGTATCGAGATCGAAACAGAAGACAAGGGAGAGTATCAAGAGCAAGACAAAAGACAAGGGAGAGTATCAAGATCAAGACAGAAGATAATGGAGAGTATCGAGATCAAGACAGAAGACAAGGGAGAGTATCAAGATCAAGACATAGAAGACAATGGAGAGTATCGAGATCAAGACAGTAGACAATGGAGAGTATTGAGATCAAGACAGTAGACAATGGAGAGTATCGAGATCGAAACAGAAGACAAGGGAGAGTATCGAGATCAAGACAGAAGAGAATGGAGAGTATCGAGATCAAGACAGAAGACAAGGGAGAGTATCAAGATCAAGACATAGAAGACTGGAGAGTATCGAGATCAAGACAGACAACTATAAAACGTATTGAGAACAAACACACAATATTGTCACAGTATTGAAATAAGATTGAGACAGCAGAGTACAGAGACACACTAAAGACCAGAAAGTATAGAAATCAAGACACAGTAGAGATAGGAAAGTATAGAGAGTATCTAGTCAAGAGTAAAATATCAAAGTCAATGCATGGTTGAGACAGAGACACAGCTGAGACTAGAAAGTATCAAGGTCAAGACCAGGGATTTTATTCCAATAGACATTTGAAACAGTAGAGAAACAAGACAAAAACAGTTGCCACCGCAGAGAAACATTAGGAGCTGGGTCAATAAACACTGAATTCCTAGATTTATTTAAAAATGTTCTTTTGACTAGCTGACTGTTGCGTTATTAAATAGATGACACTGCAGATGAAAGTAATTTCTCACAATATCCTCGCTGGTGTACAGCAAAGGAAAGAAACTTAAGGTTTGATATCATCTGGAAAGGGAGAAGGTGGTGATTCATCATCTGGAAAGCACATGTTGATAAGGCCTACTTTCAGACTCAATTGTGTCAAGAAGTAAAAGGAACTGTGATCAGAATGGAATAAAGTATTAGAGTACCTCAGGTAACCCGCCCTAGATTCAGCAGTTGCAACCCTCAGAGCAAATAATTTTGTTATTTTCAATGCACTTAACATTGTCTAGATGGCGCTAGTTGGCACTAGTGTTAACTTTGGTTGGCATTTTCTTCATTCATTAATTTATCTTCTTTCCTGATTGTTCCCTTTCAAGGTCAAGGGGTCTGCTCCCATGATTGTCTATATAGTTTGGTGTTCTGTTTTTGATGGCCAACCCCCTGTTCAAGTCTGCATTCATCATGTTAGACTCTAAAAAGCTATGTAACTATTAGAAGAAATACTATATATTTAAATGCAGAAAGTGTGAATCTGATTTTGATGTACAGCAAACATATCTTCACCACCGGGTGACCAACCTGCATCGGTTGCATCTCAAACATTCTAATGAGAAAATCTCTCATGTTTAATTATGGGATCAAGAAGTGTGGAAGTTCATATACATTTTAGATTCTCACAACAAGTAGCTTTGAATTCATGAGCATAATACTCTGCTCACCTACTGCGTTCCTCTTGATTGTGATTTGAATGAAAGTAATCCATTTCAAAGGGGATTTAATTATTGTTTTACTTATTGTGATTAAATGATTAAGATCCTTCAACTGCTATTATTAAAATATCCCAAACAGTAAATTAAAATAAGGGTTTACGGATTGCAGAAATCAGCTTCTTTGACTCATATTAACATACACACGTCGGTGGTAATGCATAATAAAAGTAAACTAGATGACCAAAGTTTGTACGCAAACCTTGATGTGGGCTTGTACTAGTGCCATTTAAAAAAATTTCATACCTCCGTGATTTTCTTTAGCTGAGACAGAGATAGGCCAATTTGGTTGCTATGGTAAACAGTTTGGTTGCTATGGAGGGCTCAGTTACATGGTAAAATATTCCAAAGGTCCCCATGCAAATGAAATAAATCAATTCCCATGTCTTTAGAATTTAGTAAACTGAGAAAGAGAAATGCCAAATTGGTTGCTATGGTAAACCGTCTGGTTGCTATGGAGGAGTCAGTGACGATATTATCTTGCCTTTGTCACTATACTTTATTTAAATGTATCTTTATCATAAACCAAAAGTGAGATAGAGTTCTGAAAATTTGGTTGTTATGGAAAAATGTTGGTTGCTAAGGAGCCGTCAGTGAAGTCATAAAAATAGTTTTTACATAAAAATGTTATTATTATGATTAACAATCCAATCCAATTTTTCTGAGATGTTCCAATCTTAACAACATTTTTTAAATGACCATGATAATCAACATTTAATTGCAATCCCTTCTTTGAGCCTGAGGTTCAAATAGTTTTGCACAGTGATTGGTACGTCCTGCCACAGACTGATAACCTCCACAAGTGTGGTCTGTTAGAAGTTTCTAGGAGATTCTCAGTTTGATATAAAGTTGTACACAATTTGACCCCATGTTAAGCCCATTGACAATATCCCAGGATTCCTTTAGTGAAACCAGTCTGAAAAGTTATAGTAACCTGAGTCAGAACAGTTTGGATACCTTGGCAAAGTTTGATGGCTGTAGCTTAAACGGTCTATAAAACAGATTACAATTTTTTGTGTAAAAAAACAATAATAAGATGTTTGTTTTGACAATTCAACACAATTCTTACTTTTTAAGGACCACCTTTGTGTTAGGCATTAGTCAACCAATTTTCTGTGATGTCCAACTCGTAGCATGCTCAGTAAGAAGTTTTAACAAAATTTCTGCTGAAAATGCAATATCACTTCAGACCACCATGATGCTCTGGCGCTAGAAAGTAATTTGCTCTTCTGCACAGTGAAACGAGGAAGACCCTCTGGTGGAACTGAAAAGCCTGAAACAATAACTTTCTGTGCATTAAATGCACTGCCTACTATTAACAGTTCAATTAAAAATCTCATGCAATTAAAAATCTAACGTGCCAACTATCTGAAAAACCCTGATCTAACAGCAAATAACATACAAAACACCAGATAATGCCACTGTAGAAGCAGTGCCAATCAGCAATGCCAGCGTGGTTAAATTTGGTTAAAGATGCTACTTTTCAACCCCTTCAAACATGCTTTACACTTCCGCAATCTATGAGCTCAGCTGTTGAGAATAGCTGATATTATTGCTTATAATACACTCTAGTGAGCTCTTGTGCAGTGATTTATCAATGGCTCTGGGCTTATGGAGAAGCACCTGCTCCATTCAGTCACATTCACACTCTTCAAACCACAAAAAGGGTCTGCAATCCTGAGATCACCACCATGGGTTATGGATTATCCAACACACTGCCAAAAACAAACCATTTATTGATGTCAAAAAGCTTCGCAATTTAACAAAGGCTTTCAGATGAGACTGCCAAATGTCAAACATTATTAAAAATTTTTTTTAAATAACTGACTTCCTATTCTTTTTGGATCGCTTATTAAATGTTTTTATAGGTCTTGTGTTCCAAAATTGTACAAAACACAGTATAAAACCGCAGTATAAAACAACAAATAATGGAAAAATTCCGTGTTGCCACTAGGTGGTGCTATAATCGACTGTAGGTTCCTTTATAGAGTTGTTGAATTGTAACAAGCATTGCATATTTGAACTAATTGAAGATTGCATGGCTGGGTTATTAAAAACTTCCAGTTTATGACCAAATTTTGACAGCCAATGACTGCACATAGTTTATTTTAACAAATTCGAAAAAGCTTGGCAATTTAACATCCTATATGTCTTAAGGTAACACTGATGGAGCTTGAGGATGTATAAATAAAATCTCTAGAAGGAGTTTGTTAAAGTAGGACATGAGCGACCATTTTTTACAGAAATAGCCAAAATCTTTTGAAAACGCAATACGTATTATTTATATTTCAGTCTTGATACCAAACAAGTGCATCGAACTTCATTCACCTACAATAAACTGCACACTATAAGCTAAGATCTGTTAAAGCATTAGGTGGCGCTGTAGAGCCATTTTGTCACACCCACTTTTCGAACCCCAATCAGATGTAAATAATCACAATTTCTGACTTGTGTGCCAAATTCTGTGACTTTTCGAGCAGGTTTAGGTCCTTAAAAATGCACCAAAAGCCACAAAACAATATTCCTGTGACGTATTACACACCGTCAGTGCTCCAGCCCGAATACGGTAGAAACAATACATATTACGGCCACTTCAAGTAACGGCAAGCCTCCATGTGAAAACAACCTTTCAATAAAAATTTCACAAATGTATTTATGCTACTAAAACACGTCAACTCAACTAATCCCAAGCAGGAAATGAACTCAACATACAACAGGAAAGAAAAACTGCTCCCAGCAAGCAGCTCCGGATAACAGGGTTGCCAGGTTGGCAGTGCTGTGCTGCCAAGAGAAAAACCCATGTCACTTGGAATTCATCAGCAGCTGCCAAGCAGAAGCGGTGCTAGCCCACGGAAATGCTGCGTACACTGAGATGAAGCCAGAAAAAGCGAGGTGTTTTTGCTCGGAGATCCTCTGAGGGGCTGTCTGTGTTTTTGAGCACGTGCGAAGACCTAATGACCTGGAAAAAATGGATTTGAACAAAGTCGACAAGGTGATCAGATCAATCCATCTTCCGCTAAACAGAAGCATTCCCCTCAGTATTGCAGCAAAAAAAAAACAATTGAAAGCAGTATGAGCTTACTGTAGGCCTGGGGTTTGCAGGTGGATTCGGGAATGCACAGAAAACAGTGCTTCAATGTTTTAGTACCTTTTACATTTTTCGCTGAAATGTTGCTCCATCCTACTCCTAAAGCATCAGCTCAAATCGGATCATCCACCTACTCAAGGTGTCCAGAGCTTCAGCAACAGTTTAATTCTTCAATAGGGAAGTGAAGGCAGCACAGTGTTAAATCTCTGACTGCCTGAGCCGATGACACGCTGCCAAACAGAGTTACTCAGCTTTTACACTTCTACATGCAGCCTTCATGTGTACCTTAAGGCTCTGTCTTTGGTCCTTGCAAAGGAATTCAATTCATTATTTACTCATCTTGACCTTTTTTGTTGTTGTAGGATTCAGGTCATCTGAAAACATTTTCTCGACAAATTGTTCCTGCAAGGGAGTAGAGGTGGCACAAAGAGACCTCGACCTTGTTTTCAGGCAGATATGAGTGCAGCTTTTACTTATGTAATTACCATTTAATCCTATACAAACAGGCGTGGGCTACTAACTGTCCTGACAATTCATATGCCATTTAGTTTTTTTTTTTTCAGGCACCAATTGTGCCAGACCTTAAAGCGTTCACTGATCCTAGTGGCTTCAAATCAAGATTGAAAACACATTTATTTAAACTAGCATGGCCAGGAGCAATGGGATAACTGTAATCTTTTCTGGCTTGTTTGTCTTTTCTTCACTTCTCTGTCAGCTGAGCAATGTTTTAACAACTCAAAAACAGTGGGTTCGAAACAAGGGGATGAGAACTAACCAATTGTGCTCACTACCAAATGCAATCTTTTCTTAAATGTCCTCATTTTTTCTACTGGATTTTAGTTTTTTACGCTTTGTGCATTTAACCCTTGTGCATTTTTCAAATTTACTACCACTTCAGGGTTATTTGCATCTAAATTTAAACAACTTTTTCTCCGTTTTAGCAAATGTAATAATTTTTTTTTCAAATATTTAGGGAAAATGCTTTGGAATTTTTTACTCAAAAATGCACTCTGGGCAATTTTACTACTCTTTCATGTTGTTTGTGGCTGTAAACAGCCTCTAAATTAAACTGCTGTAAAATCGAATCAGTATTTTTTTATTTATGATTTTTACCCTTTAATTGACAAGTTCTTACATGATGTTCCTGAAAAAAAACAAAACAAAAAGACTTATTGTCAATATGAAAAATTATGGTGGCGTGGATTTTTGTACCTTTTATTACAGCCTTGTGCACGTCAAACATTAGAAACAACATTGGTGTTGATCGATTTGGACTTTTTGTGTAGCAAGAGATCATTCAAGGGATAAATTATTTCTCCATCATTTATTGTTCGTGGCTGTTTTTGTTTCATTGACTTTCATTATAACATGGAAACTTTTGTTACACAAAAACTACAAATCCATCAACACCATTGTTGTTACTAATGTTAAGTTTAAATTAAAAAAATGAAGTTAATATTGAAAATAAGTATATTGTTGTTGTTTTTTAATCAGTGACAAAATTCCTTGATTTAAAAAAATAGAAGTTTCGATTAGAGCTGAGGTAAAGATTGAAACAAATTGATCAGAAAGAGTCGTGAATTTGTGTTTTTGAAAAATTCCAAAGCATTTTCCCAAAATATGTGTAAAAATCAGTTTTGTCACTCAAAAAAAAAAAAAAAAATCACCCAATTTGCTGAAAACATCTCTAACAACACATAAGGGTTAAGGTCAAAATTGTTTCCCGTGTAAAATGAACCTTGATTGGTTGATTGAATGACATTGAGTTAGTAGCTGAGTGTTGTGTTGGTTTAAGATCTTTCAATTTAAAACGAAACTGCACACAGAACCAATGTAAGACTCTAGAACCCTTCACATCTACAGTATCTGTAGTATTTTAAACAAACGATAGTCTTGAAATGAAGGGTTACTACAATGTTGTACAACTTGGCTAAATAAATCGGAATATATTTATACCATATCGATTCAATGCTAAATACTGTACATTCAGACGTATTTCTGTTAGTCACTATCACAGAGCATACTACGGACCATGCTATAGCACGGTTTCCCCTGCAGGGATAGGAATGGACATCCTCAGCTTTCAGTCTCAAAGTGCACCTTCGATCAGAAGCAGTTTGGGAAAGTAGCTGCCAATGTCTGCCGGAAGACAGCCGCTGTCAGCTGTCAAAGTGGTTGATAGTAGGCGGCAGTTGATGACTCGTAGCACCCAATAAATCAAGCGTTCATGCCCCTTTTGAGATTATTAGTCAACTCAATCTTCCTTGTACAGTATAATGTGTAACTGATCGGTCTGCCCTTGTGTAACTTAAAGCTCTCAAAATCACGCGGAATAATGCAAGGGGTCAACTGTAACTCAAAACACGTTAGGCTAAGAGTTCAATGCTATTGCCACATTTGGATTGACGTAGTAGCGCTGAAGCCACCAACAGTATTGAAGAATTATTTAGGGGGTGTAGCCTGGGTGTGCATGGCTTGATCCACGGCTGCCCCTTTTACTTCATGTCGCAGTCAGACCCCTCTCAATAAAATTCGAGAAACCAATCACATTAAACATGTGACAACAATTACAGTGTGTTATTAGACTGGGTGATTGCTGTAGCGGTAAGATATCAAAGGTAATAGATCGCATAGTTTACAGCGGCGGCCAATTTTCAATCATTTCACTTCCGGTTTTATCATCAAGCAGTGTATTCTGACAGTGGTAGCTTCTTCCCACTGACAACTGCCACTTTTGCTCTGAACCAGCTCTCCCTGCAATCAAATTGATAGCAAAACATTAGAAGATGCAAAGCCTCAGAACAATCAACATGCTGTTGTGTTACCCAATCAACAACTTTGTCTACTTAGTCTAACGGTAAAAACTGCAGTGGAAAGCCACTATTGAAAAGGACAAACTTGGACAATACTGTTCTGAGCAACTACAGGTCCATCTCAAATCTCCCTTTTATCAGTAAAATTTAAAAAAAGATTGTGGCTAATCGGGTTGCAGAGCTCATCAACACACTACTGAAGATAATCTACAACATCCGGTTAAACACTTTTCCGATTCGGGAAAAGTGACTGTTTTGGTTTTTCTTAATCTGGTCTTCAACACAATCCTTCTAAATAGACTCGAAACTATGATCATCTTTCAGGAACTGTGATCAAATGGTTCAGATCGTACTTAGAAGGAAGATGTTTCCATGTGAACATGGGTGACTACATGCCGAAGTGAACTGCAGTGTTATGTGGAGTCCCTCAAGGCTCAATCCTTGCCCCTATTTAACCTGTACACGCTCCCACTGGGTCAAATCATGAGAAGGAACCAAAAATCATACCACAGTTATCTCACCAAAGGACAACAACCTCATAAACTCTATGAAAAAGGCTTGATGAGATTAAAAACTGGATGCAAAACAACTTTCTTCAATTAAATCTTGATGCCAAGGGCCTAATAACTACAAATAAGGTCACAAATCTTGTGATGATTCGGGACTTCTATCTCAGTTTCAATAGCCATGTCAAAGCAATGACTAAATCAGATTATTACCAACTTAGAAACATTGCAAGAATCACATGCTTTGTTTCCAGACAAGATTTAGAGAAACTGATTCATGCTTTCAGCTCCAGCACTGGTCTTCCCAAAAAGAACATTAAACAGCGACACCTCGTTCAGAACGCAGTGGCTCGGATTCTAACCAAAGCTAGTCAGAACACATTGGCTTCCAGTTTCCTTCACAATAGATTTCAAAGTTCTACTGCATGTATATAAGTCAAAACATAAGTTATCACCTAAAAAAGACATGCGTAGTATATACAAACCAATCAAAGAGCAGAGATTTCTCATTAGAAACAAATTAGAACAACTAAACGCTAAATAGGATATATACACTTTTAGCCTACATATGGAACCAGGGTTCAGAGAAAATCACGGGTGCCATCTCTTTAAAATCCACATTGAGTTCATCAGATGAGACACAAACCTTCAGTAGAGACTTATCAAAAGAAGCTTTGAAATCCAAGGCCAAATATCTAATCAAATATCTAATCCTTAACCAAATGGAAAGCTTCCTATTCAGCTAAAATCCAGTGGAAATCAAGAGATCCAATAAGCTACACCAGTCTGTAAGGGCTGTTTGTGGAGCTCTGAAAGGCCACAAATGGAAAACACAGGCGCTCAAGCGTGCGGCATTTATAGAACGAGATGAGCCAGTTATGAGATAGAATACAAAACCTGAATGGCATAAAATCCTGAGTACCCACAATGCACTTCAGTTTAGCACGCACACATTTGTTCATCTTTGACATCAAACTTCCATTTTAAGCTTTAAAAATCTTTCTTTCCTTTGAAGTCCTTCAAATACTGATTGTGGTTTACATAAAAAGGTTGCTGTCTGAGATGACTTGTTCTAGTTTGTTTACCTTTATACACCAAGATCTCCTGCACTTGTCCATTAGCGTTTCAAAAGATTCTAATGGTTTGTGAATGATTTCGACAAAAAACTAATGGTGTGCCATTTTGGTCGGCAACAGTGGTTCCCAACCTTTTTAAAGTCAAGTACCTCCTCAAGAACAGCCTCTTTTTAGACAAACGGTAATTTTTTATGAAAAATTTATTATTTCACACATTGGAACAGCAAAACTGTAACATCTCAAAAACCATTAACCCTGGAAACATATACAGTGGTACCCCGAGATGCTTCGAGTTACGAAATGTTCGAGATATGAAAGGTCTCGCGAGAAACTTCGAGATGCGAAGAAATATTCGAGATACGAACAACTACAAGCAGTTCTGCTGTATTTTCCGCTTGATGTCACGACGTCACAATGCGC
>SRMA01025871.1:175275-272217 GCA_007224835.1 Danionella cerebrum | reverse complement strand
CCATTTGAACCCATATAACTATTTCAATAGGCTTATGCTTTGCATCATGATAATAATAATCATAAACATTCATAATAATACAGCCAGAGAGCACCTTATCTTACAATTGATTTTTTTTTACACCTTTCTTGTGCAAACACACTATTGTTTCAGTTCAAATACAATGTTTTTGTTCTTGTGACTTTTGAGGCGACACAAATTGAAGGCTTAAAACGGCTGTTATGTTTAAGCTCTAGCAGTGCATGTGTTGTCTGAATGCATTCTCTGCTCATTTATATCCCATGCTCGTTCCTTTGTAACCGCCTCTAAGACAATTAATTGGACAATAAATGGCTTTTGTCAATGATTGCGTAGCGTATTATTCCTTCATTTCGGTTCAGATCAAGCATGTAATAGTCCAAATACCTTTACCTAGAAACATGATTGTTGCAGATAATCTTGCTTTGTCCAGGCTTCGACTCTCAAAGTGTGGCCGACCACGTGTAAATGCATCCCATTAACTTTTCTTTCTGCTCGCAATTTCATGCTTTTGGTTCACTTCAGCTCTTTTGAATGCTATGCTCAAAGCCGATTCATAGCTATTTATTCAGCTTGTGTATTTGAGTCAAGATGGAAAAGGTGAGGACTTGAAAAGTGGTCTAACAAAGTAACAAATAAAGAGAATGATTTTTTAGAGAGAGAGATTGTTTGTCGAGTTTTTTTAGGTGTAGAGATATTATTTACTTTTGCATAATTTGGACTTTTGAGCTGTAAAATATTTTATAATTCTATGAGAAACTTCTGTAAAGTAAAATTAGAAAATGCATGATTGTCTTTCAGTTTCATTTTACAGCACCCAAATCTGTGACATCTAGCTATGAAAAGAAGAAATAACCCTTGGAAGTAAAAGACCTGGGAGATGGCTGGTATTTTTTCAAGTTTTTACACAAAAAAACTCAATGGCTTGAAACAGTATATAGGTACAGTGTAGGTTTAGTAGGGGTTTGTCTGCTACCTCTGAGGGTTTTTTTTTTTTACATTGTTTTGACCTTGTATTTGCTTTTTGGGTGATTTAAGCTATATTTTGTATCAACACTTTGATTTTAGTTGTAAAGCATAAAAAAAAACACTTTTTTTGTACAAATTTCCACTAAAAATTACAAAATATAATACTCTGAATACTAGAGTCATTGTGAAATATATTGGAAAACCATTATTTCTAAAAGAAAAAAAAATAATTTATTAGAGTAAATTGTAAAGGAGTAAAAAAGCTGACAAATAAGTAGGAATGGTGTCGTTATTATTTTTATGAGCAGTCCATCCTTCCTTGTACAATTTAAATGATGAAATTAGTCTATTGATAAAAAAGGACGTTATCTTCACTTTAGTTATTGATTTAGTTCAAATCTAAAATCACTTCAGCTGTGGTTTTTATTTCTTTAAGGACGAAAGACTTTCTCTTTCATGTCTTATTACACGCTGCCCAGTCTGTGTAAGAAAGAGGGGGAGAAAAAAACTGAAAAAAAAAAAAAATCAATAGCTGAAGCATAAACAGAAATGCCAATTAGATGTTCACCAAGTGAAGAAATACACAGAAAAAAACAGCCTGTTCAACTATGGAGATATTTTCTTTAACTCAAGTGTTCCCAATATCTTTGCAATATCTCTTTGTGCATAAACATAATGGTCAGTGTAAAACCAAACAGAAAAGAGAAATGAGATCTGTAGAGAAAAGATCTTACTAAATGCCAACCCCTGGATTTGAAAACCTAGTCCCTTGAACTTTGAGCTAAAAGCGAAGCCTAAATCCTTCAAAAAATATTATTATAAGTATAATTGTTTTATGTACATTTTGCCATTATAATATGTAAAAAATCAAACAAAAAATTGTTTTTCTTAACTTTCTAAAATGGTTTAGTCTTAGAATCACACAATTCACAAGTTTGATAAAACAGTGAGAAAACTTTGGCTACACAAACTCTTTTTTCTTACCTGTTTTATGCTGCACTTGAAAAAGTATTCAATAAAGTTTAGTTGGGGGTTCAGGCCTCCATTTTTAGTATTGGAAGGAGTGTGTGGTGAAGGAGAGGGGCAAGGGATGCTTCACGTCTAGCTGTCAGGATAGTCACGGCCTTCTCGGAGTTTACACTCTCCTCCTCAGCGTGTTCTTAAACACTTCATCAATTTTGTGCCTTCACACTTCAAGAAATGTGAAAGAAGAGAGACAGAGAGTGAAAAGTAAGATTCAGCATGTATGACGTATATGTGCCTTGTCTGAGCTCAAACTTCTGAAAGTGGACTCTTAAAAAGTTACATTGAAATTTTCATTGGTTCGGTAAAAGTTGGGAATATTAAATTAAATACAGTCATTAAAAAATATATACTATTTTTTTAAACCACTCCACTTCATAGTTAACTGGACTATTTAACAGCTGTCCTGGAGCTGTAGGTGGCAAATTGTTAATGGTGAGTGGCTGCTCTCATCTTCAATCCCAGGCAGTCAAGACACTTACTACTCTTTCATTGAAATAGATTGAATAAAATCATCATTTTTGGAGTTCTCGTGGACAAAGCCAATGGTTTACTGAGAACTTCTTTTGCTGAGACTGAGATCAGGTGGGACACATATAGAACCTACATAAGCTTTTTTTTACATTCAAAATATGTGTCCATTTCCTCCTTTTTCTAAAATATTATGTTATGGACAGTAACAGTGATCCCCAACCCCGGTCTGTAAACAAGTATTGGTCTGTATATCAGTGGGTGCTAAATACTGTATATATACTGAAAAATTTCTGTGTTCTCCCCATTATATCTCCAAAATTTAACCCACAATCAAGCCAAATAATTAATAAGTAAATAATAATTAGATCTTTTGAAAGTTTTGGAAAGAAAAAGAAAGTTTTTAACAGATATCAGTCATCAATCATGCTTAAAATATGGATTTATCGCAATACGTGATTCCCAAAACACAATATGCAGCGACCTGTTTTGTAATTAGGCATATCTTGTGCAATGGTCTGTGAAATGGATTGCCTGCTGTAAACCGGTCTACAGTGTGAAAATGTTCGAGGACCACTTGTATATACGATTTTGCCAATGCTACGCATGAGCCGAAACAATGAAGGACCCCTTCAGGTGGTCTTACAGGTATCAATTGCTTAATTTGTTCTGGTGGCAGCCCATCTTCATTCTGCAGTACCTTTGACTGCAAACTTCAGACGGGATATGACACAAACTCCGATTGTGCAGCCACACCCACTGAACATGGAGCACCGGTAACTGAATATTGATGTCACTTGCAGGGTTACCCTTAGAGTTACGGTTAGGGTTGGGGTTAAGGAGTACAATATATATGCTGAGCTCCATGTTATGTGGGTGGGGCCTAACTCATCTGCAGTTTGCAGACAGGGGCATCTCTCACCAATAGAAAGACCAAGGGACTTTAGTAGCACTGATCCAATTTTAAGATGTGTTTCTATTTAAATGTAATCTTTGTTAAACAATAAAAAAAACTTGAAATTACAGAACACTTTGTAAAACACTCCAGAATTATTTAGAAAAAGAATATAGTGTATGTTTACCAGGTTCTAATCGAAGTAAAGAAACAAGCATTTAAAAAGATTTAACAGAAACAAGGGCTTTATTTAACTTAAACATTCAGACATGATTCAGCTAGACACAACCTTGTCATCAGGGAAAGACAAAGAGAAAAGGTGGGAAGGGAGAGAGGGGGTGGGCTTTCTAAAAGAGAGTCTCTTTGAGAAAAGAGTCAAGAAACAAAAAATACAGCTGTCGAATTTAAATGTGCTTGTCACTGATTTGTGATGTATTTCATGTTCCGTCTCAAATATCACCCAAAATTTTTTTTTTTTTGTTTTTTTGTTTTTTTGCATTTGTAAATTTTTTAATAAAATGCTCAAACTTAGAACGTTCACTTTTTCTCACCCAATCTGTACTCAGAAAGAGAGCGAGAAAGGGATGCAAAATATTTACATAGATTTGCAACAACATGTACATGTTTGCAAGCCGCTGGTCACACTGGATGTTAACGTGTTTTCAGCCATTGTTTAATCAAAATGTTACCTACTGGTATCATGTTAAAGCAGTACCTGGGCAATTACAATGGAATTAGAGTATACTTCCTAGAAACCTTTAATTTTTATGCTTTAATTGAGATGCTTTGGATAGAGATTCACTTAACTATAAAAGAACAACTGTTAGATTTCTAACTGGTCGAAAACGATTAATTATCACAAGAGAAGTTGAAGAATAAGCGTATTTCCAATAAGGTACAATGTTTTCTTGAATTGTGTAATCACATTAACGATATGGATGATATGCACAGAGGTTATGAAAGTTTTTCAAGTAGTTCACTTCTAATTTCAGCATAAACTGACAACCCGATGAACTCTTTTCTCTGTAGATTGTTTGTACTTATTTATTCAGGCGTTTGCATCCTGGGTGTGCAGATGCATTATGACTGTTGCCGTGGGTGTGTAGAGCAGGGGTTTCAGACTCGAGTGAGACTGATTAAGGGACGCCTCTGAACGGTACTTCACTGTTCTCAGCAGGGGCTCATATTCCTTTCGACTTGCAAATCTGTCACTCTGATGTAAACAGGAAGCACTTTATGTCTGAGTGGGTGGGTTCATGAGGTCAGAGGATAGGGAAGAGCCGTCAGGTCAGATGATCTACATAATGAAAGCCTGGAGCATTTGCTTTAACTTTAGTGATGAACAGGTTTAAGTTTTTTTTTTTTTTGTATTTTATTGCAAAATAATGGACATGTTTTTTTGTGAGCTCACCCCTACTACACGAATCTCTCTACACTTTTCAAGCACATGAAGGGGTTCATTTGAAGGTGTTGCCAGATCCCTCTGTAATCTGTCATCCCCTCATAAATAATAAAGGATGCTTTTAGAAGCATCCGTAGGTGCATATTGCTTAGCTCAAGCTCAGATGCTCCTAATTAGAAGCATGAATGGGTGCCAGAGAACATGTTTATGTGCTGCGTTTGTTGGCACTTTCAAGATGCAGCCTTTTAAAGTATTTATGAAACAAACCCAGCAAACAAAGTGGCACTTGTGTTGCTCTATGGCTATTCTGCTACGAGTTCCTCTGCCGTCGGGCGGCCTAGGTGACTGGATTGCACTGCGCAGAAGGGGGACCATCACTGTTTCTTAACAGAGGTAGCTGAAGTGGTGTTGCACGGGAGAGGTGTACAATGAATTCTGTTTGAAGACAGTTTGATATTTTGAGACACTTTGAGTGGATTAAACTGGAAATGCCAAGCCGGTGAGGTGGTATTGGGTGGGATGGCTTTCAAGCTCTGGCTATAGCCACTCTGAGGTCAAAGGTCAGACTACATCTTGAACACACTCTACAGGGGTGATCTGAGACAGCAGAAGTCCTACAGTTACACTGGGAAAACTGAAACTAGCATTGTACTTTCAGACAAGTACTGGTAGTTTTCTAGTTATTATGCCATGGTCAGTTTGAAAACTCGATTCTGATTGGCTGGCAGGTGTTGATTAATTTAGAGTAACCGCACGGGTATTCGAGGTCAGTTTATTCATTATTGTGCATCAATGCCCTCCTCCGCAAATTATCTCTCCTCCGCCATTTAATCACACAATGCTGCAGGGAACACCGCTTCGGTCCCCATACACCCCATACATAATCAGAGTTTCACAATCCAGTTGTTTTTTTTACAAAACCAGTAGCTTATTGGACACTAAGAGATCAACAACAACCGACATCACCCACTTTCACAAACGCAGAAGGTAATAAAACGCTTTCCGACATAGCGTCAAGCCCTCAGACCCAGCAGTATCAGCAGCTTTATGTCAATAACTGTATTTAAAATTATATATGTACTATATATGTACAGTCTTGAACCTAAAGGTCGATTGTGTCATGTGATTAGCGCGAACGTTAGCATTGTTTTCCTACATGTTCTAGCTAAATACTAATAACAAATGATGCAATATAAATTAAGCATATCAGACGCACAGTAGCTGTTAAAACTGTAAAAGTATGGGCTGTGGTAAACATATTGGTGCAACAGTTAAGAGGATCCACATCCCAAAATTAAAGAATCCACTGCTTTTTTTTTTAACTGACTACAATAACTTTAATTCCATTCATTTATTACAGCCAAACATATTAATAATAATTTAAACATGTTTGTGTTGACCATGGCATGAATGTGATAATCAATGTTCAGCCGTGCATTATACAATTATGATGCACTTCGCGCGAGGCAACCACCCTTGGATGAAATACAGAGGTCTCAGACAAAAATGAGGCGTGGCTTTTTCGACCCTTGAAGAAAAATGGGTTGCATTGTCGAGATCCCAGAAGCCAAGCAGCTCCGAGACAAGCCTCCAAGTTATTTGGAGCAATGAGACCAAAATCAAACATTTTGACAACCATAATTGCAGCTTTTGGAGAGGAGTGAACATAAACAGAACACCATCCTCATTGTGAAACATGGAGGCGGGTCACTGATGTATGCAACTGGTATCTATTTTATTTAAAATGTCAAACTGGTACTTTTAGAACACAATGAAGGAGACTTTCCCAGTAAACCTGGACAAGATGCTTCTGTTTATTCATTATTTATTCATTTTAACTTCCTCTATAATTGACATGAATGTTATAAGAAATATTACCTAAATCTATTGTTCTTTTGCTGGCTCACTCAGTAGGACACAAGTTCCCTAAAAGCATTTGTGTGTAGGTAAGCAGGGGAAGAGTAAATTATTTAGAGGGTTTACATGACATCTGTCAGAGAGCAAACACGTGTATTGTTGTTTGCCTTCTTTGATTCCTTTTTGCATAAAGGCCCTTTAAGGTGAACATAGGCAGCCATGATGACATTCTATTCATACAGATAAGCTGATCTTTCAATGTTTGCGCTAGATCGAAGATCTTTGTGGTTAAATGAATTAGCAGAAAAAAGATATTGTGTCTTGACAGCTACACAAGCATTGTTGCACAGGTTGTAAACCTCCCACATTGTCCACAGGACAATTAATATGTCCTCTGAGGGTGAAAACTGCTGATGCATTGCTGTTCTCTCTCGGAGCGTCTCAAGTTGAACAAAGAGTGCAGGGCAGCCTGAGTTTGTGTGGTCGTCTGCAAAACTGTTTCCACAGTATTATGGGGTGTTTCTGCTCACTTGCATTCGCTACAATGAGCCATTTATCCCCTATCCAACAGACCTAAAAATAATCTATAAAGTACTAGAACACTCTGTATTTCGACACTTTCAGAACTGTAAAAGTATTGTCAGATTAGAATAGTGATGTAAAAAATACATTGTTAATGCACTTTATTATTATTAGGGCTCAAGCACCCGAAGGCCACCTAATGCATTTCAACTTATGTTCTGCTCTCAGTTTGTTTAACGCAATTCGGCAGACATATGTAGGATACCAAGAATTAAATATTAGAATTATGAATCATTTTTGCAAAATTGAATGGAAGCTATTTTACAAAAAAAAACCTCTAAAAATGGCCACTTTCGCTTATGTCATACTTTAACAAACTCCACCTAGAGGATTTTATTACATTTTTATTTATTTCAAATTTTATCTGTTCATTTTGAAACTCCATTTAATCTTAAGGCATATGGAAAGTTAAAATGCAAAGTTTAAGTGACTTCATCAAACAATGTGTGCGTTGCTGCTAATAACTCAGACAAGCAATGTTTGATCGGGTTCAAACTTGCAGTGTGTGTTAAGAGTCTAAAGAAATAGCTATACAACCTACAGTTTCAGTTACAGTGCCACCTATTGCATTATGGAATATCACATTTTCTTCAGGTTTATATTGCTTTTTCAGAGTTTGTTTGAAGTACATGTTTGAAATTTGGAACATTTGCATAAATGCCAAGACCTACTAAGGAACCTAAAACTACTAAAAGTCAATTGTAGCAAAGTTCTAAATCAACAAGAAGTCAATTATTTTGGATTGACAAGCCTTGTACTTTACCAGACTCCTTCTAGAGATTTCATGTGATTTTCTTCTGAATTTTGATGTTTCACCACAAAGCAGTAAGTTGTTAATAACTCCGATCAGAACTAAACTTACCAAGTGTGTCAAGAGTACATGTCTGAACACATCTATATAGGAACCTAGAGTGTTGGTAACAGCGCCACATAGAAAAATAATAAATATCATAATACCATAATAAATATCCCTTTTACTGCAGTTTCCTACCCCTTTTCCTGAGTGTGTATGAAGTAAATGTTTGAAAAATTACACAAATTACATTTTTTTTTTTCAATTGGAGCAAGTTTCAAAAATTGACAGGAAGTTGGCTACTTTGAAAAAAATGTCATGCTTTAAGGAACTTCTCCTAGAGATTTGACATCTACAACATTCCCTCTCGATTATAAGGCCACCAGGTGGCCACAGGAAATACAACATGTAACATTGATAAGGTGCTTATTTTTGTTTAATCAGTCAGTGAAGACAAACAAGAAAGGAAAGAGGGAAGAGAATGTAAAGTGATAAGACTCAAATTAGGGCCACCCTCTGCAACCATACTTTTATATGTGAATAAATATAAGATGTATATCTCATGAATCTGTACTGCTCTACTGGTTTTTAAATAGCTCTTCCTATTGGCTGTTCATTGTTTGCAGCCCATGGGCGGCAATATCTGCTTCCAGTTAGAAGGTTAACAGTTTGAGGCTTGCCGGTGTCCTTCCAGGAAGGAATTTGCATCTTTTCCCTGTGCTTGTATGGGTTTCCTCCAGGTATCTGGTTTGCCCCACAATCCCAAAGACATGCGGTTAGGTTAATTGAATAATCTAAATTCGATGTGTCATTAGGTGTAAACCTGTGAGTAAATTGTTGCCCTGCAATGGACTGCAGCACTTCTGTATGATTCAACTAAAAAGTCTCACACAAAACTCTCATTTTTCAGGTAAAAATCACAGATTTACAGGTTTATAGTTGTGAAATCCCCGCACCATAGTGTGTTATCTGATTGTCACACCATGAACCAAATTTGAAAACTTGCTGAAATCGATACTTTATACTCATTAATTTGATTAGCTACAGTTTAGAGCAGGGATTTCTAACTCAGGAAAGATTGGAGCTAAACTGATGAACTGCCCCCAGGAACTAACACCTGATTCACTTTATGAAGTCCTTTTGGTGGTTTTAAAGATTAAGGTCTATGTCTGTTGAAGCAGATTTGGAAAACACATGTGCAGGACTCCAGGATATGATATTTTAGAGCCTTTTATTAACAATATTCTTATACCAGGTTTGTTTTAAACAGGTACACTCACTTATACTAATATAGACAAGACAAGGTCCGTCTAAGTCTAGCAAGTGGGGCACCAAAATCACATCGTATCTCCAACACTCTATGGTTCATAAAGAAGGAATCTGACATTTTTAACATAACAATCTATCAAACTTGTGATTCTGTTTTAATATGTAAAGACTGGGAATTTCTTTCTTTAAATGTCATCTGAATACAGCACATTCAACTGATTGAAACTTCTATTTTACGCTAAATGTATTGCACTTTTCGGAGCCCAACCATGACAAAAAAATACTCCCATCCATGAATGAATGTCTTGGTTCCAGAAATTCTTCCACTAGTCCACCAGTTGCTTATATAGACTTTTTTTCTACAATGCATAGGCACTGCCATGGCATAAAATTGACCTCCCCACCCCCCCCCTTCCCCCGATTTCTCAATCAGTTGTCAGGGAATAATAAGGGAAAACAGTGTGTACGTGTGTGTTTCTAGTTTCTGGTCTGTATGCAAGTGTGTCTCTCTTTAGCTGCTTGGCATCCAGTGCTCATGGCAATATGCTTGCATCAATTATTCTTCATTCTGGATCTAATCAATGCACAGAAACTGCTGAAATATTTCCACAATTGGCTGCAATGGCATTGAGTACATTAATCACATATATGAGCAGATATAAATGCCTGTGATGGCTAAGATTTGAACTCTGTCCCTGCAAGAATTTGCATTAGTTCTCAAAGCAGACTATTTCCCTGTCTTTACTGTATCTCAGCTCTTTCTACGAAAAATGTTATACTTGCAATAATTTATAGCAAGCACTGTAGTTTAAACGAAACTCTGACAGACTTAAATTGACCCCATTAACTTTCCAAATTAAAGTCAGCAGTATTGTTTTTTTTTTTTCATGGTCAGCCATATTATGGCTATCTATGGTTGCTTTATAATTTAATTGAATATTCCTTCTATATTAATAGAAAAGTTTTTTAACACATTCTTAATCATTTGATTAAGAATTAAATGGATCACAATGAATGGCTTTTAGAAACATTACGACTAAAATTGCACCTAATTTCAACCTTTACATATTGTAGCCTTGACAATTTCAGAATCAAGCGTTTGAATTCTGTTGTAAAAAGCAGGTCTTAAGGTTGTTTCCCGAGGGTCTGGAAACCCTGAAGGTGTGAAGCATCATCAGATCTGCAGATGGTAGAGCATGTTGGGTCAAGGCTGGTTCACAACCACTCACTGCTGTCCTTGGCCTTGAGATGAGTTTGCTGTAAATGTGGGTAGGTGTATGTGTGAGTGCTTGGTTCTATAAATTCTGTGGGTTTAAATATGAATCATATTAGCAGATGGAAATCCTTTTTGCTAAAATAACGTGGTTCTTATTTCTAGGGGGAAACATTGTGAAGACTTCCACTTGTTCTGAAGAGGGGTTTCCTCTTGGTCTATATTCCCATGAAAGTTCCCAATTCACTGATTCTAAACTGATGGTTGTAATGACCTAGTGAAGCCTATTCAGTGTAAGAGACAGGCCCAGTAATGTATTGTGACCATTTAAATGACCAATCACTGCGCTTCTCTCAATTCAGCCTAAGAACTGCGAGTCATAATGATTTCATGTTTATGTTAAAAATAATTGGATTAAACTGCAATCCCCATCAGTTATGAAATGACCAGCTTTTTGTGGATTTTTGGCCAGAAATTGGAAGTTCATTATTTCAATAGTGGTCATACTTAAAGTGAGATTTGTACAAGAAATTAGAAAAAGAAAATAATCTATGAGCATTCTGGTTGCATTTTGGTTACAATTTGCATTATAGAAGCTGTTCACTAGACTCTTCGTGCTTAGACCTCACCCCATTTAAATCATATTTGATCAGAAGTTCTACATAGCAGTAAAATACCACACGTCATTTTACAATTAGAGAATAATGGCAATTATTTAGGCAAAAGTCTGACTTACTAGACACAAAATGGGCCACAAATCAAGTTTTCCCCTTATTTTTCAGGATTCCTATTATTTGTTTCAATTGCATCGATCCATTTGCTTCCCCTCTCTTTATATTCCGGCAGTCTGTAGAATGGTGTCTCTGAAGTCTTTAAAACAGTTTTCCCCATTTTCAGCATTCTGTGCTGCTTAAATGCACATTCTTCAATAGAACATGAATTGGCTTTTTACTACACACTCTGTGAGTTTATTTTTGAAGTCGTGCAAACACTATATGATGAAACGTTGTGTACAGTTACCTTTAATACTTATATTAACTATCATGTGGTACTGACCAAAAGAGTTTGATTAACATAGTTTGAAACTTGAAAAGTGTTTGTTTGAGCATCTTAAGCAGACAATCACTGCAATCTGAAGCATAATGTATTTTTCTGCTTTAGTTGTATCTTTTTATTTAGGAAGATATTTCAGCCCTTATTCCGATGGTGGAGATACTCAATCTCAGCATCAAAAGAAAAATCCCATTTGTGCTGATCTCTCCCTAAGAAGTGAAACACAGGTTTCCTTGAAGTAGCTCAGATATTTGTATTTGTAAATATGTCAAAACATGTCTTTTTCATCATTATTCATAACTAGAAACAGTGGTAAATGTTTGCTTTGGAATTTGTGGGGTCGGTAACCCAGGGTTAATTTTTTCAAATGAAATAATCCTGATCCTTGATGTTGTCATGGTCAAAAGATGTCGTAATTCTAATCAATGAGCTAAAATCAAATGATAGGTGAATAGATGTGTTTTGCCATAGATGTGCATCATCAATAACAAAGGATCTCACATGAAACTAATAAATTAAAAGACAATAAATGCTTTTTTAACCTCCACTTGCTCCCAATACAGCTAGTTCAACACACAGATACTTTTATAAGTTGACACCACAAGTTTGAGCTCAGAGAATTGCTTTTTTAGCTTTTTTTGAAGCCTCTCATCAGAACATTCACATTTATTTTCTTATTTTGATGGAATTCCAAACCCAATTTAAAATGCTGAGCTTCCAGCACTTATTAATTCTGGCAAAACCTCTTCTATGATTCTTGCTTGTGAAAAACTGTGCCTTTGTGTATGTCACTTAGGATAAAAGCATCTAGCTACTGTAAAAATCAGAAAGTAATTTTTTACTCAGTTGCCTCCTTGTAACTGACCATACTTAGACCCAATGTTTTTCATCAATAAATCTCCAAGAGAAAAAAGGGGGACTTGTTTGGAGTTAGTTTGTAGGCAGCAGTGGGAGGTGAAAACCATGCGAGTGTAAATTTGTGTAAGGTCATGGATCCTGATCGATTGCACAAGGAGAAAGACAAGGACTGACTGAAAGATCCTGGAAAAAAGGAGTTCGATGGGCTGTAAATCGTCGGTCACACACAAAATGGATAAATCACTGGTATGTGAGCAATGAGCGCTTTCTCAATAGAATTAGACATGCTGTCATGTGGTCGTTACAGATTGACGAGCTAAGATAAATTCTCTTGATGGTATCGTGGGATGTCGAAGACGTGTCAGCGTCGAGAGTGATGATGGGCTATTGATCATCTGCTCCTCTGAGGATATGTGTTTCCATAGATTTTTTATTTGTTTATTTTTTTTAACCCCAGTGAAAGTCTTATTATATTTAGTGAAAGTTGCACTCTTTGGCCTATAAAACAGTCTGCAAGATATAAATTCATTCAATCGATATAAAGTTTAAATACCAAACTTAAAAACAAACTTCTGTGCAATTTAAAAAATAAGGAATAAAGAAAAGATGAACTCTCCATTGCACAGAAAGAATTTTTACAAAAAGTACAGAAATTTCCAGCAGATTCCCAGCATGTTTCCAGAAAACATTTTTCTATCAAGCATTTTTATTTTTTTGGATTAAGGTGTTTTGCTGGTAGCTTTAGTAATTTGAGAAATACCAGAGGACAATAAGCTGAAATATACTGCCGTTATTATGTTTTGTCAAAATAATGACCGGCCTTTGAATTGAGCCCATAAGTGAAGTTTGTTTTGGTGACCAGATTTTTTTAAATTAGTGTTTATTATGTTTTGGAACCAAATGTTTCATTATACTGTAGTAAATTGTTGCCTTTTATATTCACCTTTTAGTAGGAATTTCCTTAAAATATTATAAAATAAATTAACATGAATTTGACTCCCCTGCGATTGTGCAAGTTCTATTTTGAGATCATGGAGGGTTCTAAAGTTTTCAGTATAGGTGTATGTTCACTGTGAGACAGACTCTAAAAAAGAGAAACCTGGAAGCACAGTGAAGCATGGGGCTGGAAGGGGCTGGGGGTGTTTTTCTGCACAGGGGACAGAATGACTTCACCGTATTAAGTCAAGGATGAATGGGGCCATGTATTTTGAGATATTTGGCAAATAAAGTCAGAGAATTAAAGATGGGTCGTGGCTGGGTTTTCCAACACGACAATGACCCAAAGCACACAGCCAGGAAAACCAAGAAGTGACTCAGTAACAATATTATCAAGGTTTATCAGTGATGTTGAAATCCAATGTTGAAACTATGTGTTGTTCAGCAACAGCCCGAAACCTGATGGACCCAGAGAAGATTTGTATGGAGGACCTCTGTTATTGTTATTAAAATGCTTTTTAAAGCAAGTGATCAAATACATATTTGAACCAGTAATTTACAAATAAAGTGTTAAAGAAAAATATAATATATCGTATAAAATAAAAATAATATATCGTATTTTGTAAATATTTATAAAAATAATAATAAAACACTATCATGACACTACAAAAGTTGGTTAGGATTATCAAAAATATATTTATTAATGCTCCGGCTGCATGGCAGTAAAGTTGCTGGTTCGAGGTCATCTTGTTGAAATATGCATCTTCAGTTTTCTCCCACAATCCCAAAACCATGCCTCTGGTGAATTGTAGACCTTAAATTGCCCCTAGGAGGAAATGTGACAATAAATGATGAGTGACTGTGGTCCTGCCAACTTGTCTTAGCTGTCCTCACCATTTTAACGAGTGTGAGCTGAACCCAGTGACCCTAAAGCACATATAACACCTCAAAACACCACTAAAAATGGCAGTTTATGGATTAACACATTTTCTATGATTATAAATAAAATATTATTATTATAATAAAATCAAATGAATAAATATTTTTTGTATTCATTGAACATTCAAATACAACATTAAGGTATGTCACGTTGAACATTGTAGACCAGTAATCATTTACAAGTATTAGCCATTTATTAATTGTTTACTTTTAGTTCATGCACATTAAATGTCTCAAAAGAAATAAATACAAGTTCAAACTGTAATAATATACCTTGAAAAGTAATTGCTATTTATTAGATGCTTGACTTCATGGTCGATGTAATCTTTTGTTTGATCTTTGCTTGTTCCCCTATTCAACCGGTTTGATTGGTGGTTTGGTGATACAGTTCTGCATCAGGCACATGCCTCTGCAAACTGCTGAGTAATGTGTGGTTATAAACAGATCCTGCTGACACAATAGCTGCGTCTCCATGGCTTGCACCTGCTTGCGTCATCCGCTGATAGCCTTAAAATGTCTTCCATTGACCACACACTTAGCAAAAGTCTAGACAGCAATTATATTTACTCTAACCTACTTTCTCCATGTAGAGTCTGCGCTCTAGAATAATTTCTAGCCACGATTAGCTCACTTTGAAAATGAACTGAATCAAATGGGACGTGCTTTTATCTGCTGCTTGAAATAAGTTCTGGAGGAAGCTGTTTCAATTCTTTTTGGGAGAAATTGACTCAATTCATCTTTTTTAAGATATATATTAAATTATATTTTTGGCGAGAGTTTTAGAATCAAATCACTAGTCACTGATGGAAAAACAACAATGCTCTGTTTGCTCAACTGAGATTTGTTTTTACGAGAATCTCTTGGCTCTCAATCCTGAATCTGTTTTCATCATCAATGAATCCGGGCCATGCTAGGCTTATTTTGTAACCATATCTCTGTCTCAGATGTGATAATCTGTAATTCATCTCCTGCACAGATGTTGTGAGTTTATAACGCCGGGAGGTTAAACGCACTCAGATTATCCTCCACATTAAAATCCAAGCGAATTAGGCATTATTTTCACTGAGACATTTTCTAATATTTCCATATTGCTCAATCTCAATTATACAGCACTGATAAAAGCTTATTATTTAGATGGTCAGATTTCAGAGGACTTCAGTTTCGTACTCATTTTCAAATGGCCTATTAGTTTGATTGCATAATTTCAAAAGATTTGAGTTTATTACCATGAGTTTATTTTATTTCTTATCACCTTCAGTTATTTTTTACTAATTATCAGAATCAGAATCAGAATCAGAATGAGCTTTATTGCCCGGTATGTTTGCACATACTAGGAATTTGTTTTTGTGACAGAAGCTCCACAGTGCAACAGAATGACAATGACAAGACAAGACACATAATTAAAACGAACAATATACAAAAATACAAATATACAGAAAAGTGCAAAAAAGCAAACACTCACTATACAATTAAATAAGCAAAGATAGACAAATGTAAACAATTTACTATGTACAGGTGCAAATTAGAAATGAGAAATGTAAACCGGTAAGTGTATTAAATAAATAAATGAATGGATATATGATGGTCTTGTTGTTCAGTTTTATTTTTCAAGTGTTCATGAGATGAACTGCTTGAGGGAAGAAACTGTTCCTGTGCCTGGTCGTTCTAGTGCTCAAGGCTCTGTAGCGTCGACCAGATGGCAACAGTTCAAAGAGCGAGTGTGCAGGATGTGAGGGGTCCAGAGTTATTTTTCCAGCCCTTTTGCGTACTCTGGATAAGTACAGATCTTGTAGAGTGGGGAGGGTTGTGCCAATGATCCGCTCAGCACACCGGACTATCCGGCGTAGTCTTCTGAGGTCAGAACTAGTAGCTGAGCTGAACCAGACTGTAATTGAAGTGCACAAGACAGATTCAATAATGGCAGAGTAGAACTGTTTCAGAAGGTCTTGTGGCAGGTTGAACTTCCTTAGTTGACGGAGGAAATACAGTCTCTGCTGGGCCTTTTTCAATTATTGTATTATAATAGTATTATCTAATTATTTTACGGGATTTTATTTAATCTATTTATGTGATGATAATAATAACATTAATAATAATAACAACATTTCAGCTAAATAATAAATAACAGCAAATAAAATATGAAGGTACACTTCCGTAAACAGGAAGGTCTTCAGTCAAGATTTAAAAACCTAAGTATCATTGCTGTCGCGGATTTTATCGGAAAGATGGTTCCACTGTGATGGAGTTGAACAACTAAAGGCGAAGCTCCATTCGACAATTTAGAAGGAGGTGGAAGAGAAAATGAAATGAAAGAGCAAGAATGGAAAGTGAATGGACAGAAGGTCTCTTAACCCTCCTGTTACCCCAAAATCTACAAGCATCTTTTTCCACTGGAGTCAATTTTACCCCACCAATTTAAAATCACCAGAATATGATTTGCTAAAAAATTTGTGTCAGTTAATTGATGTCTTTGTTGACTACTTAACAACGCTCTGAAATACCCCCACCCTCACATATCCTGCCCTTTATAAATACAGATTACTTATTTCAATACTAAAATGTACAAATCAGTATGAAAACTCAGTTTCAAGTAAAATTGGAAATATATATTTTATGATGTTTTATTAGTTTCAAACTTTGTACAGTGGTACCTTCAGATACGAAATTAACCCATTGCAGGGTGGAGTTTGTGTCTAGAATTTTTTGCATGTCAAAGCAAATTTTACATTTAAAACACCTAATCCGTGCAATGGATCTCAGAAACAACAGTATAAATAAAAAAAAGGAAAACCAAGGAAAACCAGAGAACTTTTCTTCAGTCCTTAAATCTACATATTGTTATTGTAATAAATGACCATAAAACCGAATAAATTAAATGCAATGATATGTACACAAATATGACATGATATGTGGCAAAGTGTCAGAGGAGGTGGAATGGATGGTAGGAAATGACAGTACATACGAAAGTTAACTTTCACGAATTTCAAACACCAACATGAAACCAAGCACATGCGTAGACAGTACCGAAGGCAGGTGTGAAGGAATGGAGAAAGTTATAGATATGAATTGCACAGCAGAACTGTTTGTTTAATGTATGTTTGAATTTTCTTCGTATATCAAAGCAAAAGATTTCCAGAGAGACGTTTCGTATTTTGGATTTTTCGTAATGTGAACCATTCATATCTCGAGGTACCAATGTATTAATATAAATTTTTGTTATTTATAATATATGAAAATAATAACACTTTCTTTTAGCAAAGACTGGAACATAATCATGTTTTGGATCAATTTGACACCAAGAAAAAACTATTTCAAACCTTTTATACACGTCTGTGCAAATCAGTCAAAACAAAGTTTTTTTCCAGCTGTTCCCATAGACACCTTTCCCCTCTATGTTGTTCATTTCAAATATATAATTTTAAGTGATAATGAAAACCTGAAATGTCTTATGTCTTGAGCACATCTGGTGGGTTTCAATGACATTAGTATCACTAAGTCAATGCTATCGTTTAAGTGGGGAGTGGGACATAGTAATTTTCCATTTTTGGAAGGCAATGCTGGTGGTTGAGAGGCGCTTGTTCCCTTTGGGGGTCATGGGCAAGAGGCGGGGGTACACCCCAGACAGGTCGCCAGTCCATCGCAGGGCAACAAACTCACTTACACATTCACACATATGGGGAATTTAGTTTATTCAATTAACCTAACCGCATGTTTTTTCCATTTAAAAAAAGCTTTGTATTGTGTGTAAAAAGTAGTATTTTGAAATGCAGGTTCTGGTGTGGCAGAGTGATGTTAAGTTTTTGTTATGACCCTGGATGGCAACATTCTGAACCAGTTGGAAAGTGTTGCAAAAGTCCAGGCAAGAATAAAATAGTATTTAATTATTTGTTCTAGAAATGTAATTTAATAACTTTGCTAATAGGCCATAAAACAAGGGAGTTGCAAAAATCCAGGCAAGACAAAAAAAAAATATTTATGTGTTTATTTATTTGGTTTTTATTTATTTATTTATTTATTTATTTATTTATTTATTTATTTATTTATTTATTTATTTATTTATTTATTTATTTATTTATTTATTTATTCTGGAATTCAAACTAAATTCCTTTGTACCCATTAATCTGTGTGAGGTTGTACAATGGTTTTGTGTCTTTTCTGGAGATTTGCATTATCCCTATTAAACTTCAGGTCAGTCTCAAGAACTTCCACAGCTGCTTGAAGCCAAGGATTGATAAAACCTCTAGGAGGCCTGAACAGCAAAGCGAGTGGATAAACGCGCCTCTGCATGTGCATCCACTATTTCCGATAACTTCACACTGAGCACAAATGGTCAAAAGCCCTCTGTAGTAGCCTTCAACACCGCCCGCTAGCAAGGGTTCATTTGCATGAGGTGCTCGCATCAGCTCTCCCCCACACTCTCCCTCATGCACTGACAAATAATTTGTGCTGCAATGAAACTGAAGCATAATTACAAAAGCATATTAATACGTTTGGCTTGCTGTGCATTGTTGCAAGCACAGAAACGTGAAATTAGCGTGGGTTTAGCAGCTTTCTTACTGTTTGTAGAATTATTTTTGAGCACTTTAGTGTGTTGCTGTGGCCTTTGACTGATTAAAAGTGACAAAAACAGTGTGTTTGAAGAGACTGGCATCCTCTTGTGTTGTGCAGTTTTGAAGAAGCCAGCTCATTGATGCGGCTGGTGCTGTTTTCTGCTCCCATGTTAACCTCTCAAGCACCACTTCAGTCTCAAAATCAAACTCTGCGTTATCATGACCCTGATCCAAACCCTTGTCTTCTCTGTTTTCACAATCATAAGTGTAAACATGATTATTAATTCAACAGGGCTTGTGGAAATATGATACCCCCCTGTTAGGCTATTGTTGCTTAACTAAAAGACAGAAGCACTAAGGTAATGTTATTTATGTGCTTGATTGGTGCATGTAATTAGTGTGTGAGTGTATAAGCAGTTTGTGGTAGCTCCACACGTCATAACATCTCTGTTGGTATCATTGCGGCAATAGCGAAAAATTCTGATCCACAGCACAGCTTTATAGGAACTTATTTTCATACACAGGAGAGTTCTGAATACATTAAACGCAGCTTCAAAACTTTTCATTTTGATTCAAATATGATTTTGATTCATCTATTAAAGACAGCGTGTGGGCTATTAAAAAAGTATAAGCCCTGTTACAAACGTTTGTTTTGAATACTTTATTTTACAAGTATTTATTAAAAAGTTTGTATTAAAAATGAGGTAAATATTTTTTTTAAGACAAAACAAATAGATAAATAACAACACTGTATTAAACTGCACGTAGAGATCAAGTGTATCAAATGCTTCCTGTTGCTTCATGGTTTTAACCACCTTTGAGTTTTCACATTAGGCTGTGACTGTGAAAAAAATAAGATCTGCTCACTTTTAACTCCCTAGCAGTGTTGTTTTTGGCAGCAATCTAAGTTTTAGTCTTTTTGACGAAAAATATTATACTTTTATTCACATTTTAGTGATTTAAAATGTAATAGTAGTTTAAAATCAAAATTATTTTAGTGTATTTCTAGTTACTGAAAAATAAAAGGGTTGTAGTGTAGTAGATTAATATTTAGTTGAATAAAAAGAATTGCAAAGTTATATATATTTGGCAATTGTGGCTTCTTTTTACAATTATCTAAAGCGCAATAAACATATTGTCGCAGGAGAGGAATCACACAACAAGGTTTTCTATAGAAAAGTGCCCCGGAGGGTGGATTTATTTGAAAGTGATGATTGTAGTGCTCGTGGGTAGTGCAGTCTTCCAGTGCTCGGTGCTCGTGTCCTCTTTTCGCCTCGGTGCTCTTCCCAATCCCAGTAGTGCTCACGTGCTCGGTGTCCAGAATAGTCGGGGCTGTGGGGGACGGTGCCGTCGTCTAGTCGTCACGGGCTGTGGAGGACGGTGCCGTCGTCTGGTCGTCACGGGCTGTCTGGAGGTAAAGAGAGAGAGAGGAGTTAGCTGCTGCACTCTTCGGAGGTTCTTCTCCCAGTGGTGTTTCTCTCTCTCTCTTTTATGCTGCCGCGCTGATGAAGCGCGGCTGTTCCCGATTCGCCCTTGATGGTGGGCGCCAGGTGTTCGGGATCTGTGCCAGGACCGCGCTGATTGAGATGGACCTCCGTCACACTCCCCCCCCCAAGCGTTGTTCTGGCGGGTCCTGAAATACACCATAGATTTATTAGGGATTAAGGGTGGGTGGGGAATGACCCCCGACAAACCTGCATATCCGGCCCAGATCCGGGATAGGCCGTCTGCGTTGGCGTTGGCGGCCCCGGCCCGATGGCGGACTTCAAAATGGAAGTCCTGGAGCGCAAGGAACCAGCGGGTCACCCGAGCGTTGGTCTCCTTTGCTCTGGCCATCCATTGGGGTGGGGCGTGGTCTGTTAGGAGGGTGAACCGCCGGCCCAGGAGGTAATATTTCAGCTCCAGGACTGCCCACTTGACGGCCAGGGCCTCCTTTTCGACGGCCGCGTACCGGGTCTCGGCCGGGTTCAACTTCCTGCTGATGTAAATCACAGGGTGTTCCTCACCTTCCTGCACTTGGGACAGGACGGCTCCCAACCCTGTGTCGGAGGCGTCGGTCTGTAGCAGGAAGGGGCAGTTAAAGTCAGGCGCTCGGAGTACCGGTTCCGTCGTGAGCGCCTGCTTTATGCTCCGGAACGTCCCCTCCAGTTCCGGAGTCCACACGATCTTCTCCGGCTGCCCCTTCCTGGTCAGGTTTGTCAGGGGGGCGGCGATAGAGGAGAAGTTGGGGATAAAGCATCTATAATACCCCGCCAACCCCAGGAAGGCTCGTACCTGGGTCTTTGTGGTGGGGCGAGGTGCCTCTTGGATGGCCTGGACCTTCTTATCCCGGGGGCGGATCATGCCACGCCCCACACGGAATCCCAGGTACGACGCATCGGCTTTGGCAAGGTGACATTTGCGGGGGTTGACGGTTAGCCCGGCTTTCCGGAGCTCCGTGAGCACCCTCCGCAGACGGTCCAGGTGGTCGTTCCATGCCTCCGAGTGGATGACCACATCATCCAGATAGGCTGCGGCGTAGGGCTGGTGTGGGCGGAGCAGGATGTCCATCATCCTCTGGAATGTGGGCGGGGCTCCGTGAAGGCCTTCTCTAGACTTCTGGATTTCCTCCTCTATAGCCTGCCGACGGGCTTCCGGTACTCGGTAGGGCCGCTGCCGGACGATAACTCCTGGTTGGGTCTTGATGTGGTGTTCGACAACGTTGGTCTGCCCTGGCTGATGGGAGAACACATCCTGGAACTGACTGACCAGGTGCTGCAGCTCCTTCTTCTGGGCAGCCGAGAGGTCGTTGTTGGTGTCTACGATCAGAGGGGAGCAGGAGGCGAGTGTGGCGAGTGCGGCGAGCTGGGCTCTGGTCCCCACCCACTTCTTCAGGAGGTTGATGTGATATAATTTCTCGGGCTGTCTTCTCCCTGGCTGTCGCACTTTGTAGTTGACATAGCCGACCTTTGCTGTGATGGTGTATGGCCCCTGCCACTTGGCCAGAAACTTGCAGGCTGAGGTGGGGACCAGGACCATCACTCGATCTCCCGGTTGAAACTCTCGGGGTTGGGCTGCCCGGTTGAAGTGCCGTTGTTGGGCTTGCTGCGCCTGGACCAGGTGTTCCCGGACTAATGGCATGACCCGCTCGATGTTCTGGCGCATCTGGGTCACGTGTTCGACCACAGAGCGGAGCGCTACCGGCTGCTGCTCCCACGCATCTCGGGCGACATCCAGGAGTCCCCTTGGTTGACGGCCGAACATCAGTTCAAATGGCGTGAACCCTGTGGAGGCTTGGGGAACTTCCCGGATGCCGAAGAGGACATAGGGGATCATCCGATCCCAGTCGCGCCTGTCTTCATCCGCCACCCTCTTGAGCATCCTCTTCAGGGTCTGGTTGAACCTCTCGACCAGGCCATCCGTCTGGGGGTGGTAGACCGAGGTGCGGAGCTGGTCGATCTTTAGCAGCCGGCAGAGGTCAGCCATCAGCCGGGACATGAAGGGGGTTCCCTGGTCAGTCAGGATCTGGCTGGGGATGCCCACCCGGCTGAACAGCAGGAACAGCTCATGCGCAATGTTCTTCGCGGTGGCTTTGCGTAGGGGCACGGCTTCCGGATACCGGGTGGCGTAGTCCACGATGACCAGGATGTGCTCATGGCCACGGGCAGACTTCGGCAACGGCCCCACTAAGTCCATCCCAATCCTCTCAAAGGGCACCCCGATGATGGGGAGTGGAATCAGCGGACTGGGGGGAGGCGTACGCGGCGACGTCTTTTGGCACGTGGGGCAGGCCCGGCAGAAAGCCTTAACCTCGCCGTCTATCCCCGGCCAATGGAAGCGGTCCCGGATCCGCTGCGCCGAGTTTGCCGCTCCCAGGTGCCCGGCCATTGGATGGGAGTGCGCGAGCTCCAACACCGTCTCCGTCTTCGACCGGGGGCCGACGAGTAGCTCCTTCACCTCCCCCCGTCGTTCGGCGACGCAGTAGAGCAGACCATCCTTCACTATGAAATGCGGGAGAGGATGGGGCCCGGGTTGGATTTCCTGTCCCTCAGCCACGCGCACCTGAGCCCAACAGTGCTTTAGTCAGTCGTCTTCATGCTGTTCGCGGCTGAAGGACCCCCCCCTTGTAACTTGCTGAAAAACATCATAAAAGAGGTTAGCTGAAGGGGGGGTGGACTCACCATCTCTCCCGCTATCCGTGGTTAGGGTGACGGCCGGGTTGGATGGAGCCTTCTCCTGCGACGAGGTTGGGCGGCTCCCTCCAAGGCTGGCGGGTCGGCGGGTGGCGGCGGTGAGCAGGCTGACGAACCCGGGGAAGTTCCTGCCAAGGAGCACTGGTACAGGTAAGTCTTTTACTAAACCCACCTCGACCATCCAGGTTTTCCCTCTGGCCTGGAGCTGAATTTGGCGGGCCTTCACTTCCCGGGTTTCTCCGTGGCCGCATGTTAGAGGCAGTATGGCATGGGTCTCGTGTCGAGGTGGGAGGAGCTGGCTCCTCAGCAGGCTCACGGAACTCCCCGAGTCCAACAATGCGTGGTAATGGCGTCCGTTGACCCTCACCGTCACTCCCGGGGCTCCTCTAGGTAACCGGTGGTGAAATCCACAACCCGCCAGCCATTTCTTCTTGGGGGGCGATGGTGGATCTGTTGGCATCGGTTCGTCGTGAGGAGGGGGAGCCGCCGGTCTGCTCTCTGGTCGCGGGGTGCCCTCTGGCGGACGCGGGTCCTGTACCACCCTCCGGGGGTACGGTGGCGCACGCTCTCCGGTGTCGTCCCGGTGGGCCACCTCCGCCAGCTCAATGGCCTCTACGGCCTCCCATAATGTTGTTGGGTTTCTCATCTTGACCGCCTGCTTCTGTGCGCGAGGCAGCGCTCTCAGCAGTTTGTCCAGCACCACGCGTTCAACGACCTGGCTGACGGAGGGGCTTCCTTCGAGCAGCCAGAGTCGAGCGAGGCGGGATAGGTCAGCGGCTTGAGCGCACGCTGGCCGGCGAGGGCGATATTCCCAGCCGTGGAACTGCTGCGCAGCGGAGATGGGAGATAAACCCAGGCGAGCGAGTATTTCTCGTTTAAGCTCTTCATAATCATCACGTACACTGGAGTCCAGGAAAAGAAAGCTCGTTGCGCCTCGCCGGTCAGCAGCGGTGCCAGCGCCCGTGCCCACTCTTCTCGTGGCCACCCTTCTGATCCTGCAGTGGACTCAAATAGCTGGAGGTAGGATTCGACGTCATCGTGGGGGGGTCAACTTTGGGAGAAGCCGCACAGCTTGCGTTCTCGCGTCGGGAAGCGGGATTTGTTGGGCGCTGGCACCCTGAAGATCGCTAACCCTCCGCTCCGTTTCGCTCTGCTGCTTCGCCAGGAACTCGACGAGTTGCTGTTGCCGGATGGTCATTTCAGCGAGATGTTTTACGACGTCTTCCATCTTTCGGAGAGCGTCGCACACCGTACTTGCTGTGAATCCGAAAAACGAAAAAAAGTAAATGAGAGAAAAAAAACTGCAGGGTTTAAATGTCCGGGTTGTGGAACTCTTGTGTGTGATTCCCCCTGGGTGTTATACCCACATTCTCCACCAGTTGTCGCAGGAGAGGAATCACACAACAAGGTTTTCAACAGAAAAGTTCCCCCGGAGGGTGGATTTATTGAGAGTGATGAGTGGAGTGCTCGTGGCTGGTGCTGTCTTCAGGTGCTCGGTGCTCGTGTCCTCTTCTTCTTCAGTGCTCTTCCCAGTCCCAGATGTGCTCTCGTGCTCGGTGCGTGAATAGATCGGTGTGGTAGGGGTAAATGCCGTCTTCTCGCTGTCACGGGCTGTCTGGGGGTAAAGAGAGAGAGAGAGGAGTTAGAGTCTGCACTCTTCGGAGCTTCTTCTCCCTGTGGTGGTTCTCTCTCTCTCTTTTAAGCTGCCGCGCTGATGAGGCGCGGCTGTTCCTAATTTGCCCTTGATGGTGGGCGCCAGGTGTTCCGGATTTATGCCAGGACCGCGCTGATCGGGATGGACCTCCGTCACAATATATATATATATATATTTATGTTGTGTTAAACTATGTGCGCATAGTCGCTGTCGAAATTCGACATTTTGCCAGAAACAGGAAGTTGTTATAACCACACAATGGTCACAAATTTACAAACTATGTTAACAGTCGATGTCCAAACACATCTACAATCTCTCTTGTTACCACAAAGTGCTCTGACAAGTTTCAGATTTTGATCTTAGCCTTCCACGTTTTAGAGAGTAAAGCTCTCCAAGAGTAAATTGTGTTGACTGTTTGACAATGTAGTCTTCTTTTTATGTGTTTTGATATTGATTTATTTATTTTTTTTTACTTTTTTTGTATTATTAAGTTAAAATAGGTTTTGTATACTAATACTTTTGGTTAAAACTAAAATTTTCACACATAATCAAGTTGATATAGCAACTGATATAAAGTTAAATCCACTTTCACAACTTACTAACAACTTGAGACAACTCCAGCAATGAAGTGCAACCAATCTTACATTTCTGAGTTGAAACAAAGATAAACCTCGAGTTGAGTTGAGATTTTTAAGGCAGCATGTGAACATTTAAATTTGATTACAGTGTAGGGTAGAATTTATTTATTTTTATTTTTTTGAAAATTCAAAAGTGTTTTTCTGGTAAGAACAGTTTTTGATTTGATCTAACTTCTCTACTTTTAATTTTTACTTTTGTAATTTTAAATACTTAAACATTTCATACTACGTAAAAAATGACTCATACTTACTTGAATAAACTTCTTAGCAATTATTTTAACTTTTATCACAATCATCTTCTCAAATATAATTTTTGATGACACTGTTTACGATAGGATGCAATTCAACTTGATCAGATTTTGCATATTCAAGTCAAAAACCTTTTTTTTTGTTAAATTAATTACAGTAAAATTAATTACTGTAAGATTTAAACTGTGTTTTTGAATGCATTTTAGTTTTTTCGTCTTTCCAGGTAAGTTTGTTCTGTATGAAACTGCTTCTGTAATTATGAACAAAAAGAGCCAAAATCAATTTTTACCACAGCTTCATCTAGATGATTCTCTTTTATTTAAAGAATCAATTGAACTATGCATTACTTTTGCTGGACTAAGAGTTTGTTTTCGTTAATCTCTCCACTCTTGTCTCTACCAGGGATGACTGAGGGACCAGCATCTTTTGAGCTGCAGCAGAGCGGCACAGAGCCAGCAGCACCCACAGACTTGCACCAGACAGCCACTGAGCTGGCGGACTGGCTCTTGCTCATCCAGCAGATGCTCAAGTCCAGCATCGTCACGATCGGAGACAGCCAGGAGATCCACACAACCATGTCCCGGCTGCAGGTCTGGACCATGTGATGCATTTAGTTCCTACTTAACCATAGTTTCTCTATTAGATTTAATTGCAGATAGTCATCGTAAAAAAGCTTAAATTCCAGTTTCAATTACATCAAATCATGGTGGAGGCCTGTTTCCTGGTTTATTTAAATCAATGTAAAACCATTCCTCCTCAGCACGGCCACAGATATACGAGCATATCACACCAATTCTAGCCTCACTCTCATTAGAATTTTACACTTACATCTGGTGGGTAGAGTAGCCAAAATCTGAACTCAAGTAAAAGTAGTTAATGGAAATATTTACCTAAGTAACAATCCCAAAAAGTATCCGATTGAAAATATACTCAAGTGGCTAGTTACTATAGGTACTTCTTATCTGATAGACATGAAACGAAAACATTGAATTTCAAACTATTTGGAAACCTCTACTTATAAGTGTCTTTGTTTTGTTTCATGGTTATCTTTGGTGTATTGAAATAATTAAGGGTAATTCGACAATTTCAACATGTTTTAAAAATGCAACATCTTATCTAACTTTGAAATAAAGTTAGCTTGGAGTTACCTCATGACTTCGACCTTCAGGAAAATAGTTTTATTACAAACACAAAGTTACAAAAGAAACATCCACGAGGGAAGACTTTCTCCAGGGGGAAGGCAACTATAACTAAATAAGCAAAAACAAACAAACAGAAATAACTGGCAATAAGTGGTAATATACAATTCACAATCAGCCGCATGACTGGGATATATTCCACAATAAACTCGCGGCACGGTACGGCAGACGCAGAGAATAAATTGCACAGATAATAAGTATGAGGCAGAGAATACTTGGGTGGAAACAGGATAGAGGAAGATATGAGAGTGAGGAGTGACATACAACAGAAGGGCTGTGGCAAGCTGTTATAACATTTAGACAGGGATCTGACAGAGAGAGAGAGAAAGTCTAGGAAATAATAAGAGCATAGTAGTAATAAGTATTCAGTATTTGCCTTCCTGAGCTTTGCCCTCGCATTTTGAGGATCGTAAATAACTGGATGCTTTTCCACTTCAATGATGAGCCGAGTGTCCATCTTCTTTACGTGGGTCCAACATAAGATACATGCTTTTTACCTCATTATCTCTAAATAACCATTTTTTACTTTAAAATTAGAAATAGCTTAACACTTTAAAACTGTTATTTGATTACATTTCGATAATTAACTTCCGGGATAATTTAAATGCATTTTTGGCTGTTCCTCACACCCCTAACACGTCAAAAAGTTCACCTCTAGCTCCCCCTTGCTCTCTCCTTCTTTTACTTTGAACCAGGTTTTCCCTGACATTTCTATTATGTGTTTTATTGTGGTTGTAGGAGCCACTAGGTGGCAATGCATCTTGGCAATAGCTGTTTTTCTTCCTATGGGTATTTCAACTGTGGGTTCTGTGTTTGGTAGAGGGTGGCACATGTGGTGAGAGAGAGAAAATACGGTTCTTACCAAACTAACCATAAAACCCAGACCATATCACACACAATGACAATCATGTGCAATATACCTCAACAATTTTATTAAAACTACAAACTGGTATTCCGGAAGGACAACAGTTGTTTCAAATATCACGTATGCGTCCACCACGTGTCACCAGTGGACAGGAAACCGCTGTGGTATTTTTTCATGCTGGTTTCTTTTGACTTTTGATGAGTCTGTAAACTGTCGATCTGCCTGTGTTTAGGTGACTAAAGGGGATTTAGAGCAGAGACACTTTCAGCTGGAGGAGATCATCACCCTCGCCCAGAACATCAAGAACAAAACCTCCAGCCCGGACCTGCGTACATCTATTTCTGAGAAGCGTGAGCTGCCAACAATTCTTACCTGCCTTTTTCTGTGCATATTGTCCGTTGTACAGTGGTGGCTCGAGATACGAATGCTCACGTTACGAACAATCCAAGATACGAAGGGTCTCTAGAAAAATATTTTGCTTCAGGAAACGAAAAATATTTTAAGATACGAAAAACACAATCTGAGAAATACGTACGTACGCATACTAATATGTTGACATTTGTCACGACTGGCTCAAGTCCTGACAAATAAATGGAGGATAGCATGGTTTGCAATAAGTAAATTAAGTTTATTAACAGTAAATGAACATAAAGAGATAATAATTTAGAAAAAACAGCACAATTTCTGTTATTATTGAATAATATTATTCAACCCCTCCACAATAAAATGCCATTTATTGTAGAGTTCACAGTTTTGATCAAAGCTTTTGATTCTTCCATTTAAAACATTTACATTTTACATCTTTGTCAGTTGTTTCCACAACCTTTGAGTTGCTAGTGCAGTGCTCTACTAACCGAGCCACAGGAAACCAGAGAGATATTGCCGCTACAAATGTTTTCTTATATGTGCGCAATCTAATCTGTAAAGTTAACTTAAATTACCTCTTTTTGTGGTGCTCATTCAGTGGAGAAGGTCCGTGGCCAATGGGACGGCACACAGCATGGAGTGGAGGCGCGTCTTCTGGAGCTGCAGCAGATGATTGGCCGCAGCGAGCATTGGGAGGAGCAAAGGCAGAAAATCAAAGGTCTGATTGGTCAGCACGAGATGCGTTTTAACAGTCTGTTGCAACAGAGCGGAGAGCCACTTACCAAGCAGATCAGCGACAACAAGGTTAGAACACTGGTTGAACACTAATTCACTAGAAATGAAACACTTGAATTATTTTTCTTCAGCACTTCAATTAATGGCTTTAACTCAAGCTCACACCTGCGTTTCTGATTATGGCCTGTAGAGGTTGCTGGAGTCACATCGCTGCTTTAACGCTTGTCATTCATTTATTATTGAAGATTTAAGATGTTGCTCGATAAATTATGCATGAACACAAATATTCACCGTTTGCTTTGGGTTTAACTGACTGATCTTTATACTGTAGTTTTAAAAATAGCTTCTGAAGCAAGTTTCCTTTCTGTGATATGTTTGCATATATTGTATTCATGAGATGCAGTTTTGTTTAGAATTGGAATAAACTTTTATGTGAAAAATGTTAATTAGAAGCTATGGATAAACAATACATAGTAGTTTTATATTCGTTATTAAAATCTGTTTAAGAACCGCTCTGAAGAATTCTGATTAGCCTTCTAATGATCTATGCATTACAGAGGGGATTCTTTACCTTTTCACTACAAAGGGGCTGTGTAATATCCATCCATCCTGAAGGCTGCTACCAAAGCAACCAGGGGTTCTATTTCACCTGGGAACTGCCAAAGGCTGACGGCCGCCATGCCAAGCCACATTGATGCAGCGATTCGTACAAACCAAATTTTGATTTAAAATTTCCTTTTCAGGAGCGGCACAGTGGTGCAGTGGGTAGCCTTCCAGTTAGAAGGTTGTTGTTTCAAGGCTCACTGGTGCAATTTGACATGTTCTCCCGGTGCTCGCGTGGGTACTCCGGTTTCCCCCACAGTTAGGTTAATCGAATAATCTAAATTCCCCTTAGGTGTGAATGTGTGAGTGAATGTGATGGACTGGGGACCTGTCCTGGTTGTGCGCCGGAGATAGGCACCTCCGTGAAAAGCTTAAAATACTTTTAGTAGAATTCCACATTGACCATCTGAAGTGATGACCTGTATCGTGACATTTTAATATTTAGGCGAACTTAAAAATAATTAAACTTTAAAAACAATTGTTAGAAACATTTTTCAGGAGAACTGAAGATTTTATCTCATCAAACATTGCCAGATTCACAGGTTAAAACATCACATTTAGGAAAACCTCATTCTGCTTTACTTTGCAGATCAAAGTTCTATTTTGCATGTTTTAATGGACTGCATTGTGTTTTGGTCATGCCAAAAAAAATGTTTTTGTTTTCTCTTTCATTCATTCTCAAGGCCCACGAGATTTTTTTTCACTTTTAAGATCAAGCAAAACATTATTAACAAATTTCTCCAGAGGTTCAATTCAAGGTGGTAAAGAAAGAGTTTTTCTGTTCTCTCACATCAACCACCTCCCCCCTGAACCCTGAAGAGAAACTGACAAAAGCTTTCATTTTGGGTTCATGGCACTTTAAAAGCGGTGCTGTAATACATCAGTGCTCAACCCCTGGAGTCATGTGGACTTAATCAGTGACGATTTTTTTGGTAATTTTGTAAAAACCGTCAAATCATCAATAAGCTCCTCTTTATTTCAAACCTTCCTGGGGTGACTTAAAAAACATTGATTAACAAAGTGCGGGGAGATAAACTAATCATGACATTCTCCTATTACTGTTTTGATCCATAGGTGTTCCGGCAGGATCTGAGTGGAGCTCAGGAAAGCATATCTGCTTTTACCGACCTCTCCAATCAGCTGCTTAGCGATTACATCACTGATGACACGCGCAGACTCACAGAGCAAACAGACGCACTCAACACGGCCTGGAACAGCCTCAACCACAGGTGCTTGTAGATTTCTTAGTGTAAGACTCATCACAATATTGCATGTTATACATACTACCACGCTCACATTGAAGTGATCTTTTTACCATTAATGTTCAATATAACATTGATTTGGTTTTGTTTTTTATAGCCTTTATTTCTAGGTCTCAATAAAAATACTCTTTAGGTAGAGGTTTGGGAAGTATCTGATCTTTCCTGCACTTTACGGAGGGTTTGTCCTTGTGACATTGTTGCTTGTAATCAGAGATGCATGTAGTCCTTATGACTTTATATGGTCCTTATATAGTCCAAGGGGCTCCTTGACTCAAAATAGCATGATACTTTGTTTAAACAGGCATTTCCATCATTTTCCTCTTTTTCTGTTGGGATGTTTTTATATTCTACACCAGAGGTGCTCACACTTTCAGCTTGCGAGCTACTTTTAAAATGACGGAGTCAAAGTGATCTACCCACTACAAAAATGTAAAACATCAATCAACAAACAATTATTTTCAACTTTATTGAGAATTGACAAAACACATAATAATTAATTATTTACATTTTTTGTAATAACGTGAGTTTAATTTGATGACTTGCACTGAATTGAATCATTAGAACAGTTGTGTGTGACCTGAATATCCAAATAATAAAGAATAAAAATGATGCTCTAATAAATTTTTCATTATTTATTGAAACTGAGCCGTGCAGTACAATATACAGGTGAGGAGTGGCGTGTTGCTTGATTTTGGTTGTAACAGAACAATTTAGAATGAAGTTATGAAGCATATTCTGGGTAAAACATATTTTGGATCTGGTCATTTGCAGACGGTCCCTAAGCGATTCCATGTCAGCGGGTTGCTCATAGACGGTAATGTGTTTCTGCGAATGCCGAGGGAAACTTGTTTTGATAAAAAACGTTTTGTAGTTTGTCCGCTACATAACACAGATTAAAAATAGGTATTATTTGTTTACTAAGAACATTCTGGTCTCGAGCTATTGATCAGAGAAAACCGAATCCGTGAATCTGCAGCTAACTTTACTGAACTGTGACGGGATGGATCACGATCGGCTGATATTGTTTCAATTTCACGCTGCGATCGACCGGTGCACGATCGACGTAATGAGCACCCCTGATCTACACAGTTTCCTTAATATTTATAAAGTGGTGGAAAAAAAAACACTTTAGTTTTTACACTAAATTAATTAAACCTCTGAAATAATTTGAGTAACAGGATGGTATTTTTTAAATGCCACTTCAATATGTCATCACACAAATATCAAATATGTAAATAAGAAACTGAGAGAATTTTTCAGTTTCTAAAGATGATGCAACTCCCTGCTGAAAAACTGACTTGTGTGGAAATTATCCAGTTTCTCAGGAGGGAGATGGGTTAGGGTAACAGGAATGATTGTACTTGGTATATGAAACAAATATTATATATGGATTATTCATATCAATGAGAAAGAAAAGGTTCTTTTTAAAGATCTTAATCATTATATTTTAGAATATTCAAAATATTGTTATCTATATAGCTTAAATTTTTCAGTAAGAATAGTATGTAGTACACTTTGCTTAGTACTCAAATGTATTTATGCTTATTTATACATTTAAATTCCCATGGAAAGAATTGGCTCTCAGTTTAAAGTGTATATGATGCCAGCTGTTGCTAACTATTATAGTGATGGGTATAAACTATCCATCCTATCCATTTTTCATTGAACTACATATGCTTCATTTGGTTTTAATACCTATCGCTCAAAAAGAAATAATTATAAATAATAAGGACTCTGATTAACGCAATTGGTTTTGATTGGTTTCTCAATAAAATGCCTAAATCCCAAGCTTCTCCCTCACACCACACACATCAACACTGCCACGCATGCTTACAAGGAGACTAATATGGGCAGTTATTGGGATGTTCAAGGGTTGCTTGCTGACTACAGAGACCACTGAGAGTTTATGTAAGAGTTCTTTTTGTTTAATGTCTCAAGGTATTGTCACAACTACTGATCCCAGGTCAGTGACTCCATAGATTGAAATAATGATGTCAGTGGGCATCAGAGATGTTTTGTTAGGTTTTTGTAGTTTGTCATGTGATGTAAGTTGTACAAAATCTGTTAATTTGCCTTTTATTCCCTCACACCAATCTTTTTATCATATATATAAAGAAGACAGGAAAATCACATTTTTAAGTGGAGTGGACATTTAAGTGAGGGAATGTGCCTGGCTTTAAAATGTAAAGTATTTTTGCAGTTTTGACATGATTTTCTTTATGCTGAGGAATTTTGTTTTGTTAACTTGCATCTTAGTAAATCTAAAAGGGTCACTGTAAATGACACCCAACATGATTATAAGTGTGTTGTCCCACAGAGCCTCAGATCTCCGGGCTGCTTTGGACTCGGAGTTCAAGTCTCTGCAGACATCTCTTCGTGAACTCGAATCTTTCCTGAAATGGCTTCAGGAGACAGAGTCTACAGTCAGTGTGGTGTCTGACTCCGCCCAGAGAGAGGGGTTGTCACAGGACTCCGCCCGCATTCGCAAACTGAAGGCTCAGCTTGGGGTAGGAACATTGTCTGTTTTCTACTTGAGTGCTTGGGATGTGCTGCGTTTAGATTGTTGTCTAGGTTCGTTCTTTATGCATACCTTTTTACGAACATCTACGGTTTGGTTTCATGGGGCAAGGAAACATCTAAAAAAAAACTCACACCAATAACGTCCTTTAGCATATTTACAGTGGAATCTTGGAAATGGAAATGGATTTTTGGTTTTAAAATTTTCCATACATTTTAAATCCAAATGTAAAAGGTTCTTGGTGGAATCTTTGTTCCTATTGCCGGTGAATTATTGCCTGTGGAATGATCTTATAATTATTATCTATGGGTTTCAATTTCCAGGAGAGAATCATATCATATCATACATCAACGCGAGTCCATTGACTGATAAGGCTAATAATAATAATGCTAATAACTAGATGGCTAAAGTTTGTGCTCAAACCTTAATGTTGGCTTGTAAAAGTGTCATTAAAATGTATTTTTGTTCTAGAATGGATTCCCCATTTCAATAAACCAGCCCCATTATCACTATTCCTAAGCTGAGATAATATGCTAATGGTTGCTATACAGTTTGGTTGTTATGGGGGAGTCAGTGACATAATAGTGTTTGTTACTATAATATATATAACCCAACTTTCTCCATCTATTACCAAAGCTCAGATAAGAGTTTAAAAAGCATTTAATTGGGTTACTAGGGTAAACAGTTTGGTTGCTAGGGATCAGCCACGTCCCACTATTCCCATTTACTTTCAATTGCCATTATGTCAATGATAAAAATGCAACCCCTTCTAAGACTATGGTTCAAATACATTTGCACAGGTTGCAATGTTCTAATCTTATGTAGAACAAATCTAATCTTATGTAATATATTTATATTTATATATATTTTTGTGTCAACAAGCATTAAGAGTGTTTTCAGCTTTTTTTATTTTTATAAAGCAGCTTCAAACAGTGGTTTGAAGCTATTTAAAATATCAATCAATGTAAATTGTGATAATTGTAATTAATAGTCGCTATTACAATGTCAAGGGAATAATCGACAATTATGATTTTTGTCATAATCGTACAGCCGTATATTACACTTCACCAGGCTCTGCTCGACTGGGCTGGGTGCGCACCTGATGACATCACTGCTTCAGCGGCACAGTCGACAGAACCAGATTCCACCAACACACAACAAGCTATACTTGATATTAAGAATAAACATGATAAACCAGAGGAGGGTGGCACTTGCTCCATAAAAATGCAGCATTGGAGTCTATCTGGGGTTTTTAAGCTGAATCCAAATGTTACTTTAAAGCTCTATGTGACGTAGACATAAATATTTGGTGTCTATTTTGCTATTTATTTTCATTTAGAAACAAATCACTGAAATTCACTGACCGATTCTACAGATTTGTCTACACTGTAGAAAGAAATGGATTTGTGGGCTAGAATGATTGATTTTACGCAAAAATAGAGCACAAATAGGGCTGATGCCCCATCCTCTCCTGTTTTGGAAAGTAAAGTCACCACGTCAGAGATGTTTAAACAGTCTTCTCTCTCGTTATATCTCTCTCCTTGATTTGTTGTTCTTTTTACGTATTCCTTTTAAATATTGTTATAATTTGGGAATTTTTGGGAAATGTATCCTATTCCAGATGTTTGCGATGTACACTGGTCTCAGATCAGCTTGTGTGACCAATCATAGTTTGATTGACAATCGAGAAACATTTAACAGGGGCTTCATTATGCTAATTATTGTTCATAGTATTGAATCTTCCCCTTATTGTAAATTATTGTTTCTATATGTTCTATTCTTTATTTCTTCCGCTGAAATTTATCCACTATTTAGGAATAAATCACCCACAATCTCTGTCTATGACATCTGAAATATCGAGACTGGTCTATATGTGTGTGTGAAAACTGGGGATTCATGTTCCGCAACCGTCTGAGCCGGTGATAAATCTGGGACGTTAAAGCCTCTCTGAGCGATATTCAATTATCCCTCCATCAGCCCTCATTAGTCCACCCGTCAGCCCCTCTGCAGTGAACGAGTGATCAAGCTATAGATGAGCCGGACCGAGAAAGGCCTCGTCTTCTTTTATTCTGTCTCTTCCACAACTCCGCTTCTCTTCTGAGGTTGTTTGTCTTGTGAGATCCACTCTTCTTTGTTTGATCTCTCTATCCACTGTCATCTGTAATCGTGCTGATTATAATAATTCATTATATTTGAGGTGCATTTTGTGACTCGAGGACACCATACACAATAGAGACGAGATGGTAATACAAAAAGAAGTCTACACAAAACCCTTAATTGGTTAAAAACATGTTGAAAAGACAAGCCGTTATTTTATTTTTTTTAGAATACAGAGAAGATTGAGGTTTCAGAACTTCAGAGTGACATAATTTCTTCAGATATAATCATGGTACTGCTGCAAAGTACCTGCATTTAAAACATGACTAAAGATGACTTATTTACCTTAAGGAACTGGTGACTGAGCCTTTGTCCAAAAAAGTTGATTTAAATCTTACATTGTTTTTGGTGAATAATCAGCATTATTTCCTTCCTGTACAAAAACCCCTCTGTTTTCTGAGTTTTAGCACACATCCCCTCAAAGCTGTGGCTCTGATTTCCAAGAGAGTGTTTGCAGATAAAAGCTATAATGATTGGCACTTTAGTTGTTTGGTGCATTATCCTCAATTTATTGTCATCTATTATTCTTCATGTGGCCTCGTTCTTGAAACTCGGGGAAGCTTTTATTTCCTTGACAACAGAAATATTTGTGTCTGGCACATTTGATGAGTGAAGAGTGAGCAGTTGTGAAAGTATTTTATCTCTTGTGACGTGTGTTTGTTCAAGCTTAGTGACGGGGAGTCAAGGATTATTATTTCATTTCATTATTCATTCCATCATCCAAGTACAGTTCCTGTGAAGTTATTGTCTTGGACTGCTTTTTAAGTTTTATTTTTGTCTCAATGGTGTCACGGGGATTTTAACGAAACATAATGCTTAAATTTGGATTCACACCAGAATTTCCACTTTCAGGTTTCCACCTAGCCATGGATTAATTTGCTTGTTAAACATGTTTCTGAATTTTAGTTGGCAGATACCCCTCAAGCTGTTGATGGGCACCTTCACCCCTGATTCTAATAGCCATTACTCTTCATTAAAAATTACGTCCTTGATGCTGTTAGTTGCTTGATTTCTATTGTCTTATAAGTTTTATTTTGCATTTAAACCGGTTTTGTTTTTTTCGCATATGCAAGGTTCTCTTTAGAGTTGAGAATGAGAATGAGAGGAAATTATAACAAGTTAAAAATCAAAGACCACACCTTAGCAACCAAAGTCATTACATAACAACCAAAGTCTTAGAACTCTCTTAGATTAGGAAAATCATATAGACATGGGGGTTGGTTTTATTTACTCATACTGGAATGAGGAACTTTATATTCACTGTCACATAGTTGATTCCACCCTAGCAACCTGATTGTTTATCCTAGCAACAGTTTTAAAAGGTTTTTAGCTCCGCTCAGGAAAATCATTAAATATTGGAATGAAGTTTCTAGCACTCGTAGTCACCATACGCACATTTTTAAAATATTGTGAGCAGTATTTTTGTTTTTCTTGCCAAGTTTGGTTGCAAACTTTAGCCATATAGTCAGTTTAGGTTTTGGTTCCATGGAAATATAGATTCTGAGTTTGCACCCAGTTTATTTTCTTTACTATGCAATGCAAGTTTTCAAAAATAGTAAACTGCAACGGATTTTATTGTAGTTTTAAATAAAGCACTGCTTTGGAAGTTGTGTGTTTGTCCACATCCTAAAAGTTGTTCTTACGTCCTAGAAATTGTAAAAATAAATAAATCTGACCATCATTTGTTCAGCATTGAAACTAAACATGTAAGGATCTTTTTTTACTTTATTTTTTAATTTATTCAATAATTTATTTTATTTTTATTTAAATAAAAAAACATGTAAGGATCTGAAAGAATATTAAAAAGCTTTACTTTATTTACATTGAACCGCATTGATCACTCAGTTCTTTAGTCTGGTTTCCTTGGGTCAACGTCAATCCCTTCATCACTTATCTTCTACATAAACTAAGCTCTACCTAAACAAATTTTTCTTAAAGGCTCGAAGAAGCCCTGAAGTCAAACATCGAGTTTAAAAGCCTTACATAAGACATGTCTAAAGTGATTCCTGTAGGACCGTCACCCTTCACGTTTTAGTTCCAGCCCTGCTGTAATGTCTCATGAGGATTGAACCTCACATGTGCAGGTCAACTGCCCTCCGGATCCACCTTTGTCTTACATTATACTATATCCAGTTGGCTTTTACCACAAGACATTTGGTCTATCCTGGCACAGTGCATTCCTTGGTAAAGCCTGGGATCGACATTTGTGATGCCGCTATAATCTCCCATCCAGATATCTCCACAGACTGCTGCTCATTCTGAATGCTGCAGCATCGTTGATTAAATGAACATCCATTAAGGAAGAGATTACACTGGCTCTGCAGAGGCTTCACTTGCTGGCCATTTTGTCTCGTAAACAAAAAAAATTAATGTCGTTTTGTTGACCTTCAAAGCTATCCATATCCAAGAGCCACCGAACTCGCTAGCTGCATCTCCATCCACCTATTTTCATCCACGATTTGGAATTTTGCATTAAAAAAACTCTATGAACATGTGCATACATTAGGCATAAAAAGTATACGCATAACATTTTGATCAAAAAACTAGCAACTTACATTTTTCTTTTGATGTTTGCTGCCAGGTTATAAGTGACTATTTTGTTCTCTTGGACTCGTTGGATGTAAACTGTGCTCTATTCACAAATATTTTATGCGATATTCAGTTTTGAACTTTCAATGCAATTCTACTCTGAGGTCCTGTTCGTTTACGTTGATAGTCTCTGCATTTTGGGGAATGTGATGCAGCTAATGTGAAAATTAGTCCAGAGATTTTTAAATCATTTATCTTAGCTCACACTAATGGTTCTTGGTATTTTTGTCATAAGTAATCTAAATTAGCTCTAATGTGTTTGCTTTAATATAGACAAATTGTATTATTCGCTCTAAAAATAACAGTTACTAAATTGTACATTTTTTCCATCCAACTTTAAGGCAAATCACTACACCCGACTGCTCAGTACCTTGTGTGTTTAGACAGACAGTCTTTTATTTTTTAAGATTGATTTTTGGCCTTTTAGCTTTTATTTCGAACAGATAGGACAGTAGCTACACAATAAAGAAATTTGGATAGAGAGAGGGGGAGGGATTCGAACCTGCCTCACCCTGCGCAACCGCACGTGTATGTCCGGCACACCTTCCACGGGGCCGGACTAGAGGCAGACATTGTTATCGAACTCCCACCTGGACTTGGGTAGATATTTTAGGCTCAGTGGTGTTCAATTCAATGTATGGTGTTGTTTTTGTGACCTTTCTAACGTTAAGTGCCTTGCTGTTGCGTCTTCTCCAGTGAAATGGCAGGATTTGATCAATCAGGATTTGATTAGACGCTGAAAAGTTTCAGCATTAAACCATTACAGGTAGATGATGAGAGAGAGTGGCTCGGAAATGGATCTCTGTTGTGTCTAAATGACCTTAAACGTTATTTGCTCCGTTTTCTTTAAAGGTTAGCTTAAAATCGCTGTTTTGTCCTCATTTGATATATTTAGTTTTTGTTAAAACAAACAAAAGCAGGGAGAGTAGGTTTCCACTATTTTGTAAAACCCTTTTCTACCTCCTTGTCACCTTCTTTGTAATGTGATGTATAAAGCATCTTTGGCAATGAGCTGAATGTATGAGCTGGACCTGAAATGGAAGGACCCATTGGAGTGGAAATGAAATAGAAATAAACGGGTTTTAAAAATAACAATAATTTTTCTTATGCAATAAATACAACGTGTTCAAGAGGAAATAAAAGAGTTTTCAGTAACTTCAGTAATTTTTTATTTTGATGGAAAATACACCAAAGATAAAATTACTTAGATTATTTGATATTGTACTGGAACATATGAAAATGTAGTAAGTATAATGTATTAATGTTGAAAAGAGGTTAAACTTGCTCTAATTAATTTAGTTTTTTTTGGTGATGCTTGATTTTTTTTAAGTTACAGTCCAGCTTCCTTTTTTTCATGATATATTCGTTCCTGATGTTGAAAAAAATACAATTGTAGTGATTCTTTACCCTGAAAATGTATAATGTTTTTATGTATAATGTGTATAAATTAACATAAATCAGTATTAAAACAAAATAAGAATTCATAAATCCCCCAAAAAACAAAGACAAGGTCAAAACAATGTGAAAAACTGTATTTAAAAACCAGGGGTGGTGCTTTATTTGAAACAGAACTTTGTAAATTACGAGCTCTATCACAGGTCTTGTACTTCCAAGGGTTATCTCTTCTTTTCACTTCTAGATGGCACTGATTTGGGGTTTGTAAAATTAATCTGAAAGACGATCACGCATTTCACATTTTCCTTTGAATTAAATTGTGTCATGACTCGTCTTTTTTTGTTATAACTCTTCTAATGTTTGTTGAAATCCAAAAATATCAAAGCTATTTACCTTTTTGAAACCTAAACATTATATTTGAAATAATTTTTAAACAATAGCAGGTTTGAGTCATTCGTACATAATTCAAAACAATGACTGTGACTGACAACGGGTGCAGAGGCTTCTAAGGGTTCAGTTATACAAGGAATTTATTGGTTGATCTGAGACATTTACAAATCAAATCAAAAGATGAGCAAAAATATTTACAGAAGATAATACAACAAGATGGCAGAATGTTCACAAGTCTTATCATGCCTCGTTATATTTCACATTGTGTTTGATACATTAACGTAGTCCCTAAATTTAAATTACACATTTAAATTCAGAACATTTTAAATGTATTTTATGTTATAAAATCTGATCGTCATCCATTTCTTATTGGTCAAGAGGCAGTGGTACTCCCTGGTCAGGTCGCCAGTCCATCGCAGAGCGTACACGCACACACGCACACACGCACACACACACACACACACACATTTTAAGAGAAATATAGATTATTCAATTAGCTTACCACCTGTTTTAGGGATTTTGAACATGCAAAGTCCTCCCAGGAAGATCACCAGCGAGCCTTGAATGGGAAGTTTCTAATTGAAAGGCCACAATATTACCCACTGCACCACTGTCACCGACTGAATTTGATATTAATTGCTCAAAAGAAATGTTTATTTCTTTACAGGCAAATCAGAAAATCAGTCCTTGATACCTCTACCAGTTGTTTTATTGGTGACTCAACCCAGCAATTCATTGCTTTATTTCTGGCCTGGTTCCTAACAGATGTCTTTAGTAACATGGTCGTACCTGTTTAAAGGAACCTCCGAGCAAGAACTCAGAGTCCGATACATATACAGAAGATTTATTTATATTACATATTTTTAGCAAACCTTAAAAATAAGCAGGGGTGATTTTTTTTTTTCCCTTGATGTTTTGGTTCCAATATGGATGTCCCATTATGTTGAACGGATTTCATAATATTTTATTTCTAAAATTATTTATCTTTTATTTGTATGAGAGATAAGTAGGTGTCTTTTGAACATTAAAAATCCTTTTTTTGTGTGTTACTATGAATTATCTCTCAAAACAAACGCTAGTTTTTCCAGTGTGAACAGAAACCGTTTCTGTTCCTTTAAGAGAGTAAACAGGGTCAATGTTGGTTTGACGTGAGCTTTCAGAACGCTTGACTTCGAAGGTTGGCAGAGCGATGGAGAGAGATGTGAGGAGAGGAGGAGAGCGCAAAAGATTTCTGGAGTCTCGCTCTTTTCCTGGATGCTTCTGACTGCTCTATTTCTCCATGTCTCTCAAGAGATGTGCTCTCGTTCACTAAAGTGTGTCACCTTACGCTTTCCCTTTCTGAATTCATTCGCCCTCTTCACACACTCATTCTTTTGGTAAAAAATGACACACTCTTTGAATGAAAGCAGATTCTCCCAGTGATATAATAATCTCTCTCTCTATCTCTCTCTCTCTAATGGCTTAAATCCCTCCTTCATTCATTTTGCTTGTTCTCTTTTAATTTGAACACAGTGTTTCTCAGCGGAGAGCCATGCACTGGCTCCATCTCTCTCCTGGCACTCTGGAGAAAGCGCGTGAGAGTGCGTTTGTGTGTCAGTGCTCGTCAGATCTCGCTCGACTGTTGGCGGGGGGATTTGTGTGCGTGTGTGAGCTTGCGTCGTGTGAGGCGGTGAGGATGTGTGCTCTCCGACGCTGGCAGTGGTGTGCGGGCAGAGTTAAGATGATGGCTGTAGTTCGGACGTCTCTGCAGAAAGTGGTGGTTTTCTTGCAGCGGCTCCAGACAATGGCCATCACATCATCGCCGCGGTACCAGAAGCTCTGCAAGGTCTGTGTTTTTATTGCTGATGCACTCTCCGATGTGTGTCTGTGGGTTACTTTGGCAAAGTTAAACTTTGGTTCATGAGGAGTTCAGCTTTTAATTGTAATTTTTGCAATTCAGTTTATTGTTTTCTTGTCATTATTAAGCTTTTTACATTCGTTTAAATGCAAATATTAGTGTTGCGTTCTGTTTTTCAAGCCAAAAGGTGTTATTTTTGACTTGCACAAGCCATAGTGTTATGAAATGGCAGTTAGGAGGACTTTGAATCAATAAGGGTTGATATTTTAGTTATGACATGTTTTAAATAGAATGCAGGATGACATGACGGCATGCTCAAATCAAATTAACAATATTTGAATATTTTTATTAGTTAAATTGTCACTGTTATAACGCTAGAGTCGTTGGTGTAATGTTGGTATAGTAACATATAGAACTGAAGCTATTTATAGCTGCTGTTGGTGTGAGCGGTCACCACTCGTCCTCTGTGTGTGCGCGGGTGTGTAGGTGTCTGTGTGTTTTTATGTGATTGAGATTAGCGAAAGCAACAGCTGTTCTGATATTCAGTGTTTAGCTGAAATCCTCAGTGGATTTATGCACAGGGCTGCAGAGAGAGGAAAAGCTTCACTAACAATAGCGACTTCCTCTTTTCTGTGTGTTTTTATTATTTATTTTTTGGATATATCTCAGTTTTTGAAGTGTTTGTTGTGTGTAGGAGAGGTTTTTTCAGGGTTACTACAAGAGGGTTTGAGTCACTTTAATGGATTGTATGGAGCACTCGCTTCTTGTAGTTTGTTTTATGTTGCTTTATTTGCAGCAATTTTTATGAGTTATTTAAAAATATAATTCCGATTCGGAAGCATTTACACCACATGAAAAAAATATAGTCTATTTACAATGAAATATGAACCTTGATCCCTTGTCAATGATAACGATATGTATTACAATATTAACCAAAATATTTAAAAAGAAACTGAAATGAGAAAGTAAGGGTTAAAAAGTAACTATTTAAATGTTAAAACTGTCAAAAACATAGGTAGTTTTAAAATGTTTAAGAACTGGAAGCCAAGAACTCCATGGTTCAGTTTGATGAGCGTTTGAGTATGTAATATCCTCCACCCACTGGGGGGCAGCGCTAATGTTTGTACTAATGAGTACGTAGCTTTATTGGTGAATCTAAATGTGGGAGAGAGATTGTTCTCCTGTGCTACCGTATATTGTTATTCCTCTTTTTTGTGTTGCGTTTGGGTTTGACTTCACTTTTTTTAAATCCGGTGTGTGGTAATGTTTGTTTGTAGTTATATAATTGAGGGTTTGTGCTTAACTGATTGAAGCTTTAAAAAGCTTTTATTTTAACCCATAGTAACATTTTAGAAGATAAATTTCTCCAAAGTGCTGCTGTCCTTAATTTGAGTACAGCCACTACTTCCTGATTGTAGTTGGCATGTTCTTCCGATGAGTTTCCTCCAGGTACACTGGTTACTTGTTATTTTAAATTACCCATAGTGGTGAATGTGGCCCCTGAGATGGACTGGTCACCTGTCAAGGGTGAAGTTGCACCATCAGAACCATGTTAGGCTAACAATGAATCACTGAGTAAAGAAAGCTTTTTGAGGAGTTCCACTTTTATTTCCATGCTTTCACCCCTATGTCTCTGGGATTAAAACGTGTTTTTATGAAATGTGACCTCAGTGAAAAAATATCTTATTAGTAAACTAAAAAATAATAATAGTATAAGATGAATAGTTTCTGGAATTAATAATTTTATGAAGGTTTATTTATGAAAATGTATTTCACATACTAGTTCAAAGTATTGACCATCAAGAGATAAAAGATATTTTCTCAAAATATCTGAAAAATATCTTTTTTTTGTCATTTTTAAAATGAATACATATGCATCAATTGTTCTTCCTATACATAATGAAGCTTTTAGCCCTTAGAAGTCCAGGGCCTTTTGGAGCACTTTTTTTGTGGCAAATTTTTCACAGCAAATATGAAGTTGTACTAAATTTATAAAAAAAAAAAAAAAAGTAAATTGTAACATTAACAAATAACATTTTGTAAGTTTTTAATGCAAAAAAATCGTAAGAAAATTGAGAATGAACGATATTTGTTTTAAAACAAAAATCTTAAGTGTTAAAAAAAAAATTCATAAACCCCCTCAAAAGCGAGTCAAAACAATGTGGAAATTATGTATGTATAAAAAACAGGCGACCCTCTCCTAAACCTTATACACTTCCAAGCACTGTTTGTTCCATTATTTCTTTTTTGTGCCAGAACTTTGAAAAACACAGGCCATATCAAAGGTCTTGTACTTCCAAGAGTTATCCCTTTTTACCACTAGATGGCACTGATTGCACAGATTTGGGATCTGTAAACGATTACACATTTTTTTCCGCATTTTTAATTCATATTTTATTTTTTTGCACATTATGTATCATAACTAAACTTTTCAGCAGGACCACGTTGCTGTAAAAATCTCCAGTTCTGCTTTAATTTTCCGTCTTGAGGAGATTTTCAGTGGATAAACAGGATGGATAAAAAAAGTCTTCTTTTCTCTGCCTTTGGTATATTGCTAAAACACAAGTAATCAATTGGCTCATACACCATTTAATCCAACACTGAGAAGTACAAATGTCTTTATTACGAACTAAAAAGCCCCAACATTGGCTCTAATCTGTGGAAATAATAGGAGAGAGAGAGAGCAGAGGATTATGAAAAGTTTAAAATGAGTGCAGTAGAAATAATCTCTTCATAATGTGCAGAAAAGCAAAGGCTCTCAGTGAAATCTCTCGGGGTTAAGTGGCTGAATCAAATGAATATGTTTCTTTGGAATTGGGTATATTTAATAGTTTTATGTAAATAGGAAAGTGCACCGGAACATTTTTGAATTTTTTTTATGAAATACCTTTTGTCAGTAGCTGCAAAACGTTTACTTAAGGCTGTTCTGTATACTTCTTGTCGTTTTATTCCTTTATTAATTATTAGCTTGCTAATCCAGGAAGTTTTTGGTTCAAGAGCACCATATGTGTGCGTGTGTCAGCCAGAGGAACATAAGGTACTCGTCAGTCAATTAAGCAGCCCTTGGACAGATTGAGGCAGTGCTGTGATCGTTTAAGCTCCCTTTGGGTGGCACTGCAGGCTATACACCTCCGGCTAGGCATCAGTCATTCTGTGCTCCATTACTCTTTCCTGGAGAAATCCATCTTTTGGAGATCTCTTGAACCTCTAAAGCTGGGGGTTGGCTGTTACACCGTTTACACAAATGCTGAGCTGAAGAATCGTAACTAAATTATTCAATTCTGGTTTGGGAGGCTAATAAAAAGAAAGAATAATTTTGATAAGATTGACATGTTACTTTGAACTATTTGATTATGATTTATTTTTATCATGACAGTGGATGGTGATGATGATGATGATGATGATGATGATGATGATGATGATAAGAATCTAGCTACAGTTTTAATTTTGTTAACAATTAACAAATTAACAATTAATTTTGTATTGGATGCAGTTTGATAAAGCTTGATACCAAGTTTTAGGCAGGTGTAAAAAAACACTCTTGTTATCAGAATGATATACAAATGTTTATTTGTATAAATTTACAAAAGTCGAAGTGAGCAAACAAACCATATCAAATCACTGTTTGGTGTTTCATCTTGGTGTTTCAGGCAACAGAAACATGTCTGACCAATCACAATACAGCTTGTTGCTAGGCTACAGCACACATTCTAGCTGAACGAAGAATGATGGAACGATTGATAATTTTTGTTGATTCAAACAGCGTATTGAATGACAAAAAACAAGCACTACAAGGAGAATAACAAAAGGATAAAAGAGTTGTCTTGTGTGTATCTCACTCTATTGCATATCTCTAACATCACTTACATGATATTGCCCTCTAGTGAGTGGATGACAATATATTCAATTCCCTGACTGAGAATTGATGAGAATCTTCTTTTTTTTTTCTTCAGTACGACAGCAGTGTGTGAGATGGTAAACTTATTGGATGGAAAAATGTTATACTACCATTTTAATGTGTTTGGCTAAAGTAATTCTCAGTGTTTAATAGCCATTACAGCCAAAAAAGGCATGTGGGAACTTAAGTATGCATGAAAACATAGGAACTGGGGTGCCGAAAAATGGAAGCATGTGCTCTGGACTGATGAGTTTGCATTCATTGGCTGCATTTAGAAAATGGAGTTGGCGATTTGGTCAGGATTAATGCTGAAAAATAAAAGCAGATACATCATGGAATACCCCAAGGAGGCATATCATTGGCCAACATCTGCAGCAGGACTGTGGCCCGAAACTTTACACACAGAGTGTTTTTTTTTTTGGAGGTTTTCAATTGGAGGTTTTGTGCGAGAACGCGTCACAATTGAAATCCATCGGTGCCAACAGGAGCTCACACATCTGACCAAACAAGTGGTGTCAACGAAAAAAAGTATGGCCATATCAGATTGGTTGTGCGCCAATGAAAGCAGCTCCAAACGCTGATCCGCCCTGGATCCTCCCTGGACCTGCGTGACTTTAACAAAGAACTCTGAACTGGAGGCAAGAACTTATCAATGTAGACAGTCTTGTTTGAGATTTAAGATTTTAGTTCAAATGAAATAAAATGTCCACAAAACCTGACTACAGATAAGTTCCTGATAAATGACCTCTGCCCACCAACGTCTGTTGCTGAAGTGTGTGGGATGACCCTGGACTCATGAACGAGAGTCCATGAGGTTTAAAATCAAAGGAAATCGACCAAACACATCGCTCTCATTTTCATTCTGAAGTGTCCACAGATCCTGAGTCACGGCTGTTCCTCCTTTCACTTACTGTCCATTACCCAGAGCCTGAGATGATACTTTTAGATTGGAAAGTGTGCCAGGAAAGTGAAATCTAGATTCATTTAAATGTTTTTTATTGGATCATATTGCAGTTTGACACATTTTATGAAGGAGTTGTGTGAGCGCATACATAGATCTATTCTGACATTGGGTGATTCATGGTCTGTCCTTGGACAAAGATGTCTGGGAATTGGCAAGCGTCTACTTGTCCTCATCTCATGGACTCTCTTCTATTTTTTTCCTTTTTTATTTTCCTTGCTCTGTCTCTCTTCGTACATTACCACCATCATTTCTGTTGATCTCATCGGCTTATTCTTGCTGTACTCTACTAACATCTCTTTTTTTGTTTTTGTGCTCTCCTCAATCCTCCTTTGCATTTGTCTTGTATGTTTGTACCTACATCAGATGGATGTCTTCACCTTTAGTGTCTTTTTAATCCCATTTTTTTCTACATTTGTCAATGTTCTTCTTAAATCATTGCTTCTCTCATTTTATCTGCTTTCAGATAAAATCCACAATAGATTTTCTGTCTCCTAACTTAAAAAAAAAGTATTTAAAAGCATTTCCTGATAACCCAGGCTCTAGCCCTCACTATGCTCGGGTATGTTACATTACGAAAGTCAGGCTTTGAAACCAAATGAATGTTTTTCCATTCGTCTATTTTTTTCTATTCCTACTGAAAGTCTCATCTTCTCCTTTTTCCTTTTTTGTTTTACCTTTTACCAAAGGTTTTGTCCACAAGTTTTTTTTCTCTGTCCATTAATCAATCTTCTTGTTTCTTCTCATTGATTTAATTGTTTCTCCTCCAATTTCCATCTCACATTTTTCCCCTTCTTAGAAATCCCTTATTGTCAGTTTTCTTTCCTTTCTTCACTTCACAAATTTTACAGTTTTTTTCTAGACTTACTTAAAAATTTGTCTTGTCCTTCTTCTTTGTCGGCTCTTTTATCTACCTTTTTTTCTCACCTCAACACTTGTTTATTTCCTTGTCTTTTCCCTCAACCTCTTGTGTTTTCTCACATTATTTACCCTGTTTTCCTTCCTGTTTTGAGCCACCTGGTGATTAAAATTTTCCATTCCTGATCTATCCTTCTCTTGTTTCTTTTTACTGGCTTTTTTATCAGTCATTTTGATTCGCCCTATATCATATTTTTTCTTGTCATCTCTTATTTGCTGTGTTCACCAACATTTCAAACCCTCTGGTTTCTCTCATCTTGTTGTATTCTCCTCAGTTCATTTCTTTTTCTCCCCTTTTCTCCACAGAATGTTTGTCATAGATCATGGTACCTTTCTTGTCAAGACTCTTCTCTGGTGTACTGAACCGATATAGAGAGCAATCACCCTTTCATGTAGTTCAAATTTCACTTTCCCTTCATCTTTGCCGATCAACCTGTCCTCCTCTGATCAATAAGGACTTGTCAATTACAGATTAATTTGCACAAATCCTATTTTTCTTTCAATCTGACCCAACACAAGCATCAATGGGTTAGGGCTTGTAACATTTTCTCTAATTATAGCTGGGTGTCAAACTTCCATCACGTCCATAATAAAAACAACTGATTAAATGTAGTAATTTACATTTATGTATGTAGCAGACGCTTTTACCCAAAGCGATGTAAAGTTCGGGTTAATCAGACATGCACATAGAAAATGTTTGAACTGATACAGAAAATAAGTTCAGTGCATCAGAGTATTTTTATTACTAAGTTACTAAGTTCTCTCGAAACAGTAGAGTTTTTAGTTGCCTTTTGAAGGTTGAAAGAGACTCAGCTTTCCTGATTGGGACGGCAAGGGACCAGCCAGGAACTGTGAAGAAGAAAGTCCTGGTGAGAGATTTTTTGTTGCTCTGAGATGGGACCACACCAGACACTGTGAGTTTACCCCTGAGCCCTTTAAAAGATATACAGAAATGATAAATCAGTACTCTTCAGTGGAACTATCAAAGGTGACGTAAGATTTACGTAGTAGGGCAGTTTTTCACCACTATTCACAGTTTTTTGCTGATATTTTTAAATTGTTCTCCGAAACTCAAGTTGAGTGTGACTAACGCTACGGCACGTTTGTTTGCCAAAAAAATAAAAAATAACAATATGCTGTTTGTTTTGAGAAAATACGTAACACTAAGACAACAGAGGGTCGAGACCGAGGCCATAGAAAATTGGTCTTGAGACCAGTCTTGAGCACTACCACACTAGTGAAAACAAATAAAATAGAAAACAAATGGCTTGCGTCGTGGTGCAAGGTTTTCATTCATCTTTTTGTCTCAGGGCTTTGTGCGGTTAGTTGAGGTGTGACAGAAAGCAATGATGGCACGCGTGCGTGTTTCAGAGCCTCGTCCAACTAGACAGCAGCTCTTTCATCATCCTGAAGGTCTCTTCTTGGATCATGTCTTCTCCTTGCCTCTATTTTTGTTTGCCTCCTGGTGTCTATAGTTTCCCTTTCTTTGTTTTTTCCCCCATTTATTGTCTTGTGTTAGCAAAGCTTGGGTCCCTTTTCTTCATGAAAGGGTTTTCTTCCTTCGCCAACTCTTCTGTCTTTGTCTTTTCTCGTATGAAATCACATTAGTTTCAGTTTCACACATTTGTTTTTCCTTGTGGACATGGCTCTGTGTTTGCTTAATGCTTGCACACAATGAACGATAAATAGCGTGTCATGCTTCCAATGGTAACGCTTGACTTTGAGAGCTGAACAATGACCAATGTGTAGTCTGTATTATTATTGTTGTATCATTATTATTATTATTATAAGCAGAAATAATTGTATTCGTATTCATTTTTTTGCGTAGGTTTTATCATGTTTCGAAAAAGAGTCAAAGATTCATGATTGCACTGAGAACTACAGTCACTGAAGACTGATAAATAACCTTTGTAGGATGTACTAAATTATTCATGTGAAGTAAAGAGCAATGAAAAAGAACAAAAGTGCACAGAGCACACAGTTAAACGATGTCTTGGCTATTTCCCGTTCTTTATAGATTAGACCTGTAAACCCTCCACATGAAGCGTTTCTGTTGGGAATTAATGTCAGGATTACTAAAGAGACTGGAGCAGAGCTAGGATTGACCTCTCTGTTCTGTCAGCTTTCTTTCTTGGGTTTGTCAATCTGATATTGATCAGGAATTGAGTGATCTGATGTTATGTATAGCTGCGCTCTGAATAGGTTTGTTTATACCGTTCTGGTGGTTTAATGTACACCGGACGAGATGTGCCTTTTTAGTTGACTTCTGTTACAGATGTGGCTCTGAGTGGGGAGTCTATGTACTTGCTATAAAACCTCTTTTATAACTTTTAAAAAGATTTATAATTATACATCTTAAAATTTCCTTATGCATTAAGAGGCCACTCCTAAATTGAATTGTTTAAACTGCTGCAGTTTTTTTTCAACGTTTCAATGCTCCAAGATATTTTAAAATGAATTTTCAGATTATCAGACTGTACATGTTTTTCTCCATTATAATAAAAATTGACATTTATAATGGTTTGCTTACACTATACAGCATTAACTATGAACTTTTGAACAATGGGAATAAACCTTCAGAATAAACGTTTTGTCTAGCAACAAAGTCCTTTCTGGAGTATTTCCCTAAACAAAATCCAGTGAACATATTCTCCTTGTTTTACAAAGATTCTGTTGTTCTCTTTCAAACACTGGCTTGCTCCTCATTAAATTGGAATGTTACTTACTTTTTTGTTTTTAGAGTAGAGTCTGGTTGCCAGTAAAACAGATCTTTAGCTGATACATTTGGCAACGAACCATCTCTGGCACCGGTGAAATTTTGATTTAAAATATAATGTGTAGGTTTCAAAAAGGTTGTTATATGTGGTATTTTTGGTTTTAAAGGAATTACAAGAATTGTGACACTTAATTTGAAAGGTAGTCTTAATATAATGTTAGAAAATGTACGATGAGGAACCGGAAACGCTGTTCGCAAGTCCTTATTGAGTATTGTGACTCCCCTAGTGCAGCCTTGTTATACTCATAAATTGTTTGAGAAATATAAGAAAATATAAGAAAAAGTTTTTTTTTTTTGCATTAAAAAAAAAACAATAGGTCATTTTCACATTTGTTACAGCTTGTTGTTGATTTAAGATGAGCATTTTTTCCAGCTGAAATCAGAAAAATACATGGCTGCAATATACTAGAGTGATTACTTCACTTCGTTGTATAAAGACTTGCATGAATTTAGCTATATTTAGAAATATAGAACACCGTTTTGGACTAGTCTAGTCAAGGTTCTGAGCGTGCATTTCGGTATTGTCAGTAATTGGTGCATCATGGGAGCTTGCTGTTAAAACCTTTTGTATTTTGTGACTGTATTCAAATGACTAGAATATATTCTCTTTCTCGAGCTGCTCATATTGTGTGCATAGACATGTAAAAATGTAAAATCTCAAAGATGGATTTAGAACTGCTTTCTCTTACAAAGCACACCTGCAGATACTGCCTTGCTTATCTGTGCTTGTGTCCAGGAGATTAAGTGTTTAGTCTGCTTTTTTTTATTATTTTTACTTTCTTTTAATGTATTTTAGTTTTTCTTGTCTCTTCCATATTCTCACAGTTCTGTTGCTGTGCCCTGGAGTATTTGGTTCTCTGGATAACTGTTCATTGTGTTTTTAAAGTGCAAGCAGGTGCTTTTAGTAACTTCACTCTCTCTCTATCTGTACAGTGTTTGCTTGAGATTATCCATCGTACATGTTTAGGGTCAGCTCTTTAGTGTTGAGCTTGAGGTGAGGAGGCAAGTGATGGACAGAGGCTCAACAGGCGTCTCTTGAAATACAGACTGCTGCCTGCCTCTGTTGGTATCTTTGAATGATTTAAAACGGGAAAAGAAGTAAAACACATTTGAAGTTTTGTTATGAAGAAGTATGTTAGAAAGACTGGGGTGATGTAGAGTTGAAATAATAATAATAATAATAATACCTTTTTTTTATTGGACACCTTTCTTGACACTCAAGGTCGCCTTACAACAAGTGCAGTAGAAATTTAAAAACACAGTAAAAATACAAACAGTAAAACCAAACAGTAAAACTTTAAGAACAGTGCAGTTATTATTTAAGGCCAATCTAAACAGATGAGTTTTAAGATTTGAATATGAAATGTGGGAGTGTGTGAGTGTTGCGGAGGTCAGGAGGGAGAGAGTTCCAGAGCTGGGGGGCAGAGCGACTGAAAGCCCTGCTCCCCATAGTGACAAGACAGGCAGAGGAGACGGAGAGTAGAGGAGAGGAGGAGGTCTGGCAATAAAGAGGAGATTAGCGAGATATGGAGGTGCAAGGTTGTGGATGACTTTGAATGTGAGGAGCAGAATTTTGTATTGAATGCGGTGTGTGTTATGGGGAGCCAGTGGAGCTGTTGTAGGATGGGTGTGATGTGGTTGGTGGAGGATGTGCGTGTTATAATGCGAGCAGCTGAATTCTGAACAAGTTGAAGTTTATGGAGAGATTTTTGTGGGAGACCAAACAGAAGAGAATTGCAGTAATTCAGGCGAGAAGTGACGAGACTGTGAATAAGTACAGCAGTGGATTTAGGAGTAAGGGAGGGACGGAGACGATGTATATTACGGAGATGGAAGTAGGCAGAGCGGGCGATGTTGTTTATGTGAGATGTGAAAGAGAGGGTATCATCAAGGAGGACACCCAGACTCTTAACCTGTGGGGAGGGAGAGATGGAGGAGCCGTCGATGGCAATGGAGAAATGTTCAGTCTTACTAAGCGTAGATTTAGTGCCTACAAGAAGAAGTTTGGTTTTATTGTTATTGAATTGGAGAAAGTTGGAGGTGAACCAGGATTTAATTTCATTGATACAGCTGACCAGGGATGATGGTGGGTGTGAGGAGTTTGGTTTGGTGGAGATGTAGAGCTGGTTGTCATCAGCGTAGCAGTGGAAGGGAATGTGGTGTTTCCGGAAAATGTGGCCGAGGGGGAGAAGAGAGGGGGCCGAGGACAGAACCTTGGGGAACTCCTCTGGTTATGGGGGTAGTATGAGAAGTGAATTTGAGTTGAATGAACTGAGTGCTGCGGTAAACCTGACTACGGCTGGGTATCCAGTTCGGTACTTTTTTAAGCACCGACCGAATCGTCTCAATACTACCGAGTATCGAAAAAGTCATTTTCGTTCGATACCAAATTTCGATACCTAAGGGTATAATCTTGTTAACGTCAGTGAGTTAGAAAACGTGTGGCATCCTTAACGTCCTCGGATCAAATGCTGATGAGTGGCTGCGGCGAAGCTGCCTTGAAAATCACGTTTACGGTGGCTCATTTATAGTCTTCAGTCTGTGAGGGTTTTTTTCACTAAACAAATGACAAAAATGCTATTTTTCTTTATTCACTTGGACAGTTTGATCCTTCATTAATGGAGTTATGTGGGTTTTCATAAGCTGACAAAAAAACCCAAAAGGATTTATATTAAAACAACAAGCATAAAATTGTTTCTATGTAACTGAATTGTCACTTGAATAAGTTATAAATAATGTGTCGTTTTACATTTATAGGTTACATCTGGCCCTTTGAGGACAGCCGTCATGCTAATGTGGCCCTCTGTGAAAATGAGTTTGGCACTTTAAGGTTAACAGCAAATGTTAACCCTACACTTTGTTCATTTTGTGCTTTTGTTCCTTTGCTTATTGGTCTTAGAGATAAGCCAGCTGTGAAAAGTGTCACAAACATTCAAAAAAATAAAACCAAAGTTTCTCTGTGATTGTGTTATGCAATCTTGTTAAAATCTATATCTTAAAATAAAAATATCGAAAAAAAGTATCGTTTGGAACCGGTATCGAATTCAGGGTATTGGTATCGAACATTTTTGAACGATACCCAGCCCTAAACCTGAGTCCTAAACCCCTCTGAGGAGGGCTGTTTCGGTGCTGTGGATGGGACGGAAGCCAGATTGGAATTGATCATACAGGTTGTTGGAAGATAGATGAGTTTGTAGTTGGGAAGAAACGTTCTTTTTTCAAGAATTTTTTAAATGAATGGAAGATTGGAAATGGGGAGGAAATTATTAAGGTCTGTGGGATCTGAGCCTAGTTTTTTGAGGATAGGCGTAACAGCAGCAATTTTCAAAGAAGAGGGGACAGAACCAGTAGTAAGAGAGGCATGGATTATATTAGTGATTAAGGTAGCTAGATGAGGAAGTGCGGCTTTGACAAAAGCAGTGGGGAGAGGATCGAGCAGACATGAGGAAGTTTTGGATTTATTGATAATAAATAAGAATTAGAGGTTCATCAAATATCACTTCAACCAGAATTTTTGATGGAAGTTGAATACTAAATTGAATTACTATAATTCAGATTCTCTTTCTTTTATTTTTGGGATGGAACTGGGTAGGAATAGGAATTATCGATGTCAACTGTTGACTCTCGTTATTGATTAGTCAGCGTGACGTGGCCCTTTTGAAAGAAAACCCCTAGAAAAGATTATTCTGAGAACAAATTGGTTTAGTTTTCCAATAAATATCCTCAAGGTTTGGTTTCTGCAGGGACCAGTGCAGCACAGCTCCATGGGGATAAAATGCACAGCCCCACGAACCCCTGGCTTCACTGGAAAGCACAAAAGAAAATAACCACCTTGAAATTAAATCATATGAGTAACCTGGGGCTGTTTTACATGTTAAGAACGCTAGCCTTCGATGTTCTGTGAGAATTTTGCTGAACTCTGATCAGAGCCTGAATCTGTGAGCAGCAATCCCTCTTTTTTTGAGAGGAATTATTGGTTTATTTTCAAATTAAAATTGTCACAAATTCACATTTGTGTTTTGACTGCTTTCTCTTGAAGACCATAAAAAAAGTTGTTTTTTTTTGGTTTTGATGTGGAATTCATTTGGAAAATATATAATATCAATAAATGGGTGGATGAATGATTGGTCTGGGTGGGTGGATTGATTGATGGATTGAGGATTGATTGGGTGAGTGATTGATTTGGGTGAATGAGTGTATTAGATGGATGACTTGTTTTGTTGGGTCGGTGTTTAGTTTGGGTGATTGGAATGGATGGATGGTTCGATTAATAATTGGTTTGGGTGGATGGGTGGTTGATTGGTATGGATGGATGGTTGGATTATTTGTTTCAGTGGGCGGATGATAGGTTTGGAAGGATGGATGCGTAAATAGTTTGTGTGGGTGATTGGTATGGGTGTGTGTATAAGTGGTTCAGGTGGGTGGTTGGGTGATTGATATGGATGGATGGATGGGTTATTTATTTCAGTGGGTGGGATCGATGTGTAATTGGTTCGGGTGGGTTATTGGTATTTATGGATGGATGGATAATTGATTTCGGAGGGTGGGTGCGTGATTGGTTTTGGTGAGTAAGCGGGTGATTGGTGTGGAAGAATCAATGGATAATTGGTTCGGGTGGCTGGCTGATTGGTATGTATGTGTGGATATTGGTATGTATGTGTGGATAGATAATTGGTACGGGTGGCTGGCTGATTGGTATGTATGTGTGGATAGATAATTGGTACGGGTGGCTGGCTGATTGGTATGTATGTGTGGATAGATAATTGGTACGGGTGGCTGGCTGATTGGTATGTATGTATGGATAGATAATTGGTTCGGGTGGCTGGCTGATTGGTATGTATGTGTGGATAGATAATTGGTTCGGGTGGCTGGCTGATTGGTATGTATGTGTGGATAGATAATTGGTACGGGTGGCTGGCTGATTGGTATGTATGTGTGGATAGATAATTGGTTCGGGTGGCTAATTGGTATTTATTAGAGGATAACATTTGTTGGGAATTCCCCCGGGTCTCGTGATTCCAGTGGGATTTCTGTGGGATGGTATAAACTTTTGTTGCTAATCTCGTGACTGGGAGAAACAATTGTTCCATTGTTTTCACGCGTCAAAACAAATTTTTTCCGGGTCGCCAACAGAAGTTAACCCTTTAACGTCGAAACTGTCGCCGGCGACAAACAACAAAGAGAATCAGACCTTTGGCTAGGAGAAGGGGGTTTGAGGAACGCAGGAGAGCATATCGCTTTAGCAATACTTTATCTGAGTTTTATCTGAGATTTCATTGTAAATATGATATTTATACAGTATATAATAGTATAAGCATGGTTCTAGTAGTAGTAATAGGTTTATTAGTATTAGATTGAAATGTTTTTACCGTGTTCTATTTCCGTGATTCTTCTTCCACATTCGCGCAAGTGCGTCTTTTCTTCCTTATTTGCTCACATTCTTCCGCCGTTTTTGGCTCACTAAAGTGTTAGATCTCAGTGCCAAAACACTTGTAAATAGTGAAAGAAGATGTCTATACCATCATCGAGAGCCCCTGTGAGTTTTGTGAAACACAAACAGAAACAGCAGGGGGCGTGTCACCGTCTCAATCACAGTCATATGTAATAACAGTTTTTATACACCGGGCATATTCTTTACAATAATGTTTTTTCAATATTTATATTTCAACTATTTTTGACATTATATAATATTGCTTTAAAAATGCCCATGCTCTTGATTCCAACAACATATTGCTTCATTTATTTATTTTTATCTTTTGCTAATTTTTATATGGAAACACAAGGGTTTTATTTTGTACTAATCTAATCTTATGTAATATATTTATATTTATTGAGATTTTTTTGATTAAGGGGAAACCTTTTGTGGCAAGGTTGGGCTCTGTCTTCTGCTGGACAGGAACTACTCTACTATATTCCACACCTGAAAAAAAACACCTGGACCTTTTTGAATTGATTAGCTGCTTGGTTAATTTTTGTAATCTCAAAAATCTTGTTGCTGTACATTTATAGTTTTTTTTTTTTTACTACACACTGTTTTAAGCATTTATAACGTAAAAATAACAAATATTTGCCAGACTTTGAAAGTTTCATTTCCTTTGAAAAGAAAAATTTCAAATAAAAATTTTTCTTGGGGTTCGGTTCATTCAACTTAGATGGACATGGTGTGACCCATGTCCAGTTTTTAGTGGAATCCATTTCAAAAGACTACAGGTATTTGTAAGCTGGCAGGAGTTGGAAGGGAGTGGAAGTAATTTTGAGTGGGAGTGGAATGGGACCAGGAGTCAATTCTACAGGGGCAGGACAGGATTTATTTATTTTTTTACTCTGGTCCAGGATTGGGATGGGATGAGATTTATTTCTTTGTGAGTGGGTTGGGACAGGAGTGAAAATCCACTCCTGTGTCATGCTCTAGTATGTATGGATGGATAGATAATTGGTTCGGGTGGGTGGCTGATTGGTTTGGATGGATGTATGATTATTAACTTGAAAAATCTATCTTGAAAAGTGTGAATACTACTAATGTAGTATTGTCTTAATTCGCTGTAGAGCTACATGTGATGCCAATTCCGGGGTTTTACCACAGAACAGTACACGTTGTTATGCATATTTATTCATTTATTATTCTTTTTAAATAATTTTCTTATCTGCTAAACTAAGCCAGCAGGGTTTCAACCTGGCTATGTGCGTCTCAGGTTCTTGAGTTTCTTGCCCCAGTTGAAAAGCAGGGAGGTGTGAATGGTTAATGTGATGCGCCATATTTTCTGTACATGTTATGATTTGATCCAAATGAATATTAATAGATCTCTCAGCAAAGCAAGGGGCAGCAATACTTTGTCTCTTGGTTAATGAAATGCATTGAAAACACACGAAAGTGGCAATAACACCTATTGATGCTGTATGCAAATGAGATGGTTACAAGAGGGTGTGCCCACATTCAACAAAACATCATTATCAATGCACCACTGTCCTTCCAGCAGTTATCCGTGACCTGGCATCTCATTGTTAACGCACAGGAAAGAGGAAGATGAAGTGACTCTTGCATAACCCTCGCTGGTTAAAATATCATAACGCAGGCCCTCGGAACATTAATTAGTCCATTCTCTGCTGAACTCTCCAACGATGTTATGACTTATTAAAACATCTTTGATCAGATCAGCTCACATCAGGACAAACTAAAGAGCGTTTAAGAACTGTCTTCTTGCTTTCTCTTAGTGGTGGTTTGTAGGAGGACGTCAGCTATTTTAGTTAAATAGACAATTCTTCATCCACTTATTTAAAACTGGAACAGATATGGTGTTTTTTTTTTCAAACACAATGGACCAGACTTGCACATGATTCCACCAAAGATGTGGCTCCGAATAATTTGTAAGCTGTAGACAAAACTCAGGAGGGTTCTTGTACATGTGTTTTCTTGGGCTGGGGCATTTTGTGGGTATGGCAGAATTTCAGTCCGTTGCGATGTGGAAGTTTTCTATTGGTTTGTTGGTAACTATAGCTGCATTAAGGTCATCAGTTAAGTTCTGGGCTGGTTCCTAACCGTTGATCATTGAGCGTGCTTTCACATCTGACTTGTTAAGTTCGATTCAGAGTTCGTTTTCCCTTTTAGCTTGGTCCGTTTGGGCAGGTGAGAAAGCAACAACCATACAGCAATACATGCTTTTTGAACAAATACAGCCACCATACTTGCTTGCACGTGGCATAATGGGTTGGCGTTTATCTGTTTATATGGCAGCGTTGTCATGGTCAAACTTGGAGTAGTTCAAGAATCATTTGCATCGTTCATCGTAAGCGATTAATTCAATTGAATGAAGTGATTGAAGTCTGTCTTTTTCGATCGGGTTGTCCCAGTCTTCAGGCGTTGTTTACTTCCGTGTGTGCATTCATTCTAACCAATCGAAAAGCAGTCGGGGAAATGCGTATGAAGATGTATATGGCCAGTGAGTGGTCATTGTTTTCAGCTGGTGTGGAGTGTGGTGAGAATGAAACTAAATCTGCAGACGATTCCAACAACGTATCAGTTGTTCTCCTTGGTCCATACCAAATTAAGCAAGGTATGAAAGCACCATGAGGTAGTATCCTGCAGAACGAGGGAGTCTTCCCAACTTTTTTTTTCCCTCAAGCTCCTAGAGGATGCACTTTAAGCCGAATCATCTCTTGTGAAGTTGGCAATCTTGTACCAGACAATTCTTTTTCTGAGCCATGTTGAAGTGTTTTTCATCTGATTGATGGCTTCTGTGGACGAGTGTCTTTTATATCCGTGACAACTAGATTAGATCCTATAAAGATCTCTATGAGCCAGAAATCTGCATATTGATAGGTAGTCAAATACTTTTTCATGTAATTAATTGTTTCTATTTTTGTTATCAAAGGTGCGTAGAACCAATTGTAATTGCTCATGAATTATTGTTTTTCAGCTTCCTGTGGATTTTTGAGGGGCTAATCGTACACGGAACTGGTGAAAATTTGCATCTGATTGGAGTTAAAAATTTGGTATTGAAAAATGGCTCTCTAGCACCACCTAATGCATTTCATCTTATAATGTGCTCTCAGTTTGTCTTAAGCAAATTTATTGATTAATTTGGTGCACATGTTTAGTGTACTACGACTTAAATATAAGTAATATGCATCCTAATTCCAAAATCGACACAGTCAATTATTTGGCAAAAAAAAAAAAAAACTCCACCACTTTTGCTCATGGCGTACTTTAGGAAACTCCTCCGTGAGATTTTGTGTGTTCATCTCCAAACTCCATTAGTTTAATCCTAAGACGTTTGAGATGTTAAAAATTTTTTTGAATTTCTCCATAAATAGTAAATTGTAACACCACCAGGTGGTCACTGAAGGAATAACATTTAACATTGATAAGGGACTTCTAAAGCCATACCAGAAAATCATTAGCACCACCTGGGGGCCATGACATGTATAAGGTTCAGTAATTTTAGCAATTCTTGCTTCCAAATGCATCTCCTAAATGAGAACTGGCTGTAATGCAAAAGACGATGGTGGCAGAGGTGCGAGAGCCCTTAGTCGCTGCTTGCACCTTTCTTTTAAAAACATTTTAGTTTTAAGGTTAATTTGATACAGGATGTTTACTGTTGGTAGAACTGCTTTATTTTATTTATATCTTTAAATAACTGAAGCTATTCCTGCTTTCTTATTTAAAAGTATTTAACACAACATTTTCTATTTATTTTCATCCATTTCACTCACTGATTACCTAACTGCCTTTTCACTCAAGAACAATTTACGCACAGGACCCAGTCCTGTGAGTGCTGGACTCATGCTGAGAGTCTGAACACAGAAATGATTCGTCTCTTCAGCAAAACACACTCTTCTTTCAGACACTCGTAAAACACACTTCATTTAGACAGTATACTCTTGAGCTGTTAAATTGGTTTCAGAGCGTCCCTGACAAGACAATCAAATGCTTCGAGCACAGCTTACAGCACCAAATGCAAGATGCTTTATGTACAACTTAATTTGCAGCATGTCACATAACTGCTGTTTCTAAGAAGTGGCAAATATTGTACATTTGTAGTTTTCTGCTAGAACCAGTCAGCTGGCAAACGTGTTGAGATGAGAAAGTGGGCACTTGCACGTTTGTCTGACAGATTTATTTCTGTCTGGGCTCCTCTTCAAAGGAGGAAAAGGGAGGCTTCTGCGGTTGTGAGGTATATATATACCACTTTGAACAATGTCATGATTTCTACCATGTATTGGAACACTGTTTCAGGGTTTAAGGCTTTAATTTGGTGCATTTTATGTATTAGAACACAAGTCAGTGTTCCTGAACTTTTATTTTTTTGTAATTCTTTTAATTTTCTGGTTAAATTACTCAATTAACTTGATTCAATTACTTAATTCCAGGAGTCTTGTGAATTTTCATGTTAAACACATTAATTTGGGACAGTTTTAGCTGCAAATTTGAAGTTTTTAACAAAAGTATAACCTTTTAAGGTTTCTCAACAGAAATTGGGTCTAATATATTGTGTGTATATCCCCCTGAACCAATCCACTAACCATGGACTAAGTCATCCAGGTTTTTTTTTTTGTTTGTTTTGTACTGAATGTATTGTATCTTAGTGCTATACTGACTGCAGGTGAACAGCTGTGTGTGGCTTGATTTTGTTTATTTTTGAGAATTTTAGAATGAAGTTATTTGACCATTTTCTGGTCAAAACATATTATGGGTTTGGCACTTTGCAGACGATCCCTAAGCGATCATGAGCTTACACAGCGAAAAAAAACTGTTTTCTAAAACGGTTCTTCTCTGAACTTAAAGGTGGGGTATTATGTCAAATCTACTTTATTGAGTTTTATGTTGTGTTATAAAGTCAGTCCCTCATTAAAAATGCACCTGAATCGTGACTTTGAATCATTCATGAATATTTGAGTAATCCTTGAATCTCCCGCGGTAGACATTGGGGGGTGCTAAAATGCTCTGTTTTGCGAAGCCCCGGCCCTTAGCTCCGCTTCTGTCCCCTGAAGCACCGGCCCTTTTGCTTAGCTCCGCCTCTGTCCCCCGTATGCTGCTGCACCGCTCCTCCCCCTCCAGCTCCGGCAAAGACTCGCGTCTACGGCTGAGGGAGCTACTGTTAGCAACAGCTGGTCTCACTACGTGTCAACGAAGCTCCTCGTTCAGAGTGCTCTCTCTATAGTTCTCTGGATTACAAAATGACTTCTACAAGGAGATGTATGTTTGGATGCCCAGGAGAGAGCCCTCTCTTTACGCTTCCCAAGGATGACACGCTTAGTCAAAAATGGTTAAAAAGCTTACGTATTATTTCATAGCAAAACATAGATTCATTATGAAGCATATTTTTAATTTCCTAGTAAAATGTTGCCACAAAATGGTGTAGATTTACAAGTGGATATTTACCAAGCAGACACGTCTTGAAAAAGTCTCTGCTCCGGTTCCGCCGAAAACTCACTTTCTGGGTCCGACGTAGAATTGTGTGCATAGGCTTGTACAATATCCTCCGTTACCATTTTGCAAAAACTTGATTTTAATGGTTTTACTATTAAAAAGTACTGGCGCTCGGAAAATAAAAACAAGGGGGCGGGTTTGAAAGAAGGAGGGGGCTCTTAAAGAGACAGATGAATATCAGAGCGTTACGCACAGCCAAGATGCCTAATCAAATTTCTATGAGGTTTTTTTATGACAAATACAGCGATAACAATCCAACTGTAGGTAAAATTGTCACTTGAGTGTGCTATAAAACGACACTATATGCCTGAAAAACATATAATACACCCCCTTTAATTTCCGTAGATAAGGCTATTTGAGAGTGACTGACAAAAATCAATGTTTCTGGTGTCAATAACAAGAACCTGAATAATTTATTTTCTTCAGTATAAAGTGGTTGTGTACAGAAACTAATCTAACATTTTCTTTAAAACTCTTTGAGATGCGTGATCTGAGGTATCCCCTAGATTTCCAAAAATTTGGTCATTTATGTCCCTTTTTATTTTTTCCCTTCTCCTCAGGAGCTAATGCTCTGCCACTTAATCACAACACACTTGTCTGTCACTAGAGCACATTACTGGAGTGTTATGGATGTCCTCACTCTGGACCAGAAGAGTGCTGCAGCAATTTTAAACAAGTTTCATTTCCCGGAGAGCTGGAATAGGTGATCCGTGAAGCAGGATTTTGAAAAAGATTGCAGCCGCTTCTTTCAAAATATCACAAACGTTTGATGTATAAATGAACGCCTTTTGTAAAAAGCACAGTGTTTCCTTTATTAGTATAATTAGATGTTTTTGTTTATTTTTATTTATTTGCGTGCTGCTTGCGTTAACAACTAGAATTGTTTTAAATGTTCCACATTTTCTTCACAAAATCTTCTAGAAGAGACACTTTTTGTTTGCGTATATCATGTGGTAACCATTTTAAATGTTAGGTGCTAAAGGGGTAAAGCATTAGTGGAGGTGATGTAAAGGACTGGGCAAGGTCAATAGTGGGTGGTCTCGTAGTGTTTGATGGGCTGCTAACGCATGATAGCTCTGTGTGAGTCAGTCTGCCAGCCCAGATGAGAGATCATTGCCAGCCCATGCATCTAACTGCAGGGTTTTTCCTCAGAATCCTCCCCCAACACACTCTCAGAAACACTGGCAGATGCTCCCGCTCTCTCAGATGTGGAGAATGAGTTTGGCCGGATCAGGAATGGGAGCAGAGAGCTGGTGATTGTGTTTCCATCAGTCTGTCTGATCAGTTTCACTTCAAAGCCCAAACATAGTCACAGTTTGACCGTCCTTCTCAGCTCTAGTCAGAATCTCTCTCTCTCTCTCTGTCTCTCACTTCCACACACTCTTATCTTTACCCCTTTGAGATAGCTGGAATCTTAAAATGTTGTTGAAGTTGTCGTGGAAACACTTTGATGGTCTGATTGGCTGCGTAAATGTACCATGACCTACCCTTGATAACCCGTGGTAATCTGTGCAGTTTCCTGTGGTTTACATGCAGTTCATTCTCAGATACGAATCAAGTTCTTTGATTCATCTTTGAATCAAATAGATAAAATAATGTTTTTGAAAAAAAAATGTTTTCAGGGTTTTGGAAATGTAAAAACACAATTTTTTTAAATATTTTAAAAAGGTCTTAAATATTTTTTTCTCTGATTGTATTTTTACGATGTCCATGTAAAGCTCACTTGAATTCAGTTTTTGTTGTTTCTTGGTTGAATTGTGGTGTAGATTGTTTTACTAGTTATACTAGTAAATATAATTAGCAGTATTACGACTACAAATGAGCAAGATGTAACAGCCAATCAGCTCTCTGTTGCTGGCACGAGTATCTCTGGGATTGTTAGCCACCACAGACAGGGTTTAACAACAGGGCAGTGCACTTGTTTTCTGCGTTTTGTTTGGTATGTTATTTTGATGTCATGATATTAAGTGGTGTGAAAAAGTGTTTACTGCATTACCCCCCTCCCCCCTTTTAACACAACTTTACTCCATAACTCCACACAAATGTAGAAGTAATGAGGCCACACCCATGTCTGGTTATTTCTATACATATTTACAACCAGATACTGCTTATATTGGGGCAGCCTGTCAAAGTGAGGTAGACAAAAAGATTATAGAAGTCTTGACATAATGTTAAGATCCCAAAAAATTCATAAACAAATAAAAAGAGATTAAGATCGATAAGTCTGGAAAAAGGTTATAAAGCCTTTTTTTGCTGCTTCACAAACTGTAAGACTTAAATATCCTGAAGGGGAATGTCCAGCCATTCGTTCTTGACCTCATGCTGAAGCGAACTTGGGATCTGCAGCAAGACAGTGATCCAAAGCACACCGACAAGTCCACTTCTGAGACAAACCAAATGAAGACTTTGGAGTGGCCTACTCAGAGCCCTGACCTAAATCCAAGTGAGATGCTGAGATGATTTTAAAAAGGCAGTTCATGCTCGAAATTCCTCCAATGTTCCTGAATACAATAATTGTGCAAAGATGAGTGTGTCAAAACTCCTGTAACAGATATTTACAGTTGTAAAATTATACGTTATTCAAAATGTTTGATTGCAGTTGTTAAGGGTGGCCCAACCAGTTTTTAAACTTAGGGGGCAGGCACTTTTTCACACAGAGCTATATACTTTTGTATTTTGTTTTCCATTAATAATAAAAAGCACAATTGTTTGATGATTTGAAACATTAAAATGTGACAAACATGCTAAAAAAGAATAAATCAGTAAGGGGGCAAACACTTTTTCACACCACTGTAGGTAAGTGGTACTCAAAGGTTACTGAGTTCCAGTTTATTAAAGTATCCTCCAAGTAAAAGGTCCATACCGATACCAATTACACTTTATAATCTTCATTTTCATAAATAAAAGTAAAATAACTTTGAGACATTTATTTTGATAACAGAAACCTCAGAATACAACATATTAAAAACACAGTGGAATAATCTTTATTCCTATTAAATCAGAGGAAACAGATTATAAGATGTCAAGGTCTATGTTTCAATTAACATTGTCAAAAAAACTGAAAAGTGTCTCTTTTTCAGGGAAAAACAAGTGCAATTGGAGCATTACCTGAACATTTTGGATTTTTTTTTTCATCTTCGTTTTGCTTAATAAAGTGTTTGCAACAGAGTTTAAGCACTCTTGTCTTTTAAGAGTTTCACAGCTTTCCTATGGCTCAGTCAATAGAGCATTGTGCGTTTAAAGGCTGTGGGTAAAAATTCATAAAGGCGACAGTCCAATTGAAAGTAAAGTGAGTTGTTGAAATGTTTTGATTGGATAAACTGAGTGAAGCAGAGTCGCACTGCCTGCTGTCTTTCTGCACAACCAGAGGAAATGTTTCAGTTAAAATAAACTATTCTTAGAATTTATGACAAATCTGTCACAGAACCATACCCCGAGGTCCGCCATTTGGCGATGCCTGATATAGGACTCGATTCTTATTGAATTAAAGGTCATAAAAGGTCTTAAATTATGAGACATTATGACACTCTGATATATTGAAAAAGGAAGTCACCTTGGTTTCGCATATTGTTAAGACATTCAAAACCACTTTTGTCCCACAGTATCATTAAAAGATTGAAACTCACTTTTAATAAAGTAGATTAGGACAATGAAACTGAAACAGGTTTTAATAATAGTGGTCAGGTTTGCACAGTGTTCAGATGGATTTCAGTTTTTGTGAAAACACATGGGGTGTGTTTGTGGGTGGCATTAGCAGATTTACCTGGAATGTTCCCACGGAACCCGCTCTGCTTTTAAAGCTGCTGCTGGATTTCAGGAGGAATGGAACATGTGTTTGATGATTCTTGAAAACTCACAGATTTTGGATCGCTATTTAAATGTTCCGGTGGTGTCATGGTGGCAACACGCTGTTTATATGTCTGCAGGCCGCTTCATTTTTAGTAGTCACACTTGTTGTGGACTGTCGTAGCACAATATATCGCGATACAATAGCGTCACAATGTAAATCATAAAAAAACAGAGTACATTCCAACAGAAATGGCTGTTTGTTTATTAATGAACAAAATAAACATTATAATAGTAGTTGAGATGTCATCCTAAGATTCATGCGAATCTCAAATCGGACCGACGTGTAGAAGCCTTCACTATGGTTACCAATAACGCGGATTGCTATTACAAGTGAACCTGGTTCGGTTTGTTCACTTGTAATATCAATCCGCCGTTATTGGTAACCATAGTAAAGGCTTCTACACATCGGTCCGATTTGAGATTCGATTGACATCTCAACAGGGTTTTCTTCCACTGGGTCGAGGAAATATTGGATGTATTTAATATTGTTAAATGTTGCACATGGCCACCAGCGCCACCTGGTGGTCATGACACTTTATGATGTAGTTTTCATTCAATAAATTGCCTGTTTTGTTCAGTGATTTAAACCATTCTCGCTTGTATACAACTCTTAAATAAGTATTGGCTGTAGTGCAAGTGCCATGTTAAATTGTTTGATGCGAATATATTTTCTGTAGGTTAAAAAGATCTAAATTGTTTGTATATTTCTGTATCTGTATATATATTATTATATATCACTGTATGGTATTTTGTCCACAGTTGAATCAAACTAAATCCAATGTGACGTGGATTGGAAAGCTGCTGACTGCATTTCCAGTCAGTTTTCTTGAGTGCGAATCTAGCAAATATTTACATAACATCAAGTTTATTGATTTCACTATTGATTCCAGCAGGGATCCAATTTAAGGCAACAGATCTGAGCTTTCACAGCTCACTGGAGGCCTATCGTCGTCAGAAGAATGGGTCTTCCCTTTACACTGCTGCGTTCAATCATGTGATAATGAATATCAATAGAATTAGAGTCTTATTTACTTGAACAGCTTCTTTCTGTTGTCGGTTTCTTCTGTTTGCTAGTCTGTGTGTATCGGGGTCTGGTAGGGACTATATTTTCCTAACTGGCTATTCACTGCTGGTTTTTTGTGTGTGGCAGCTGGAAGTCTCACGCCACTGATAAGAGCTGGTTATTACGTTGGAATGTAAGCTTCCGTGGTCGCAGAATACACACAGGCAAACATGGCATATTTATTTTCTGCCTGAGGGTTTCACTCATCTGCCTTTAGATGCTTGTGAATGTTGGTAGCATCTCTTCCTTAATCCATAGGATTTGATTCAACCTACCTAATCAAGGAATTTTCATTATTCTTCCAGAAGTGTGAGGTCATTTTTTACATTTCACAAACGCAACTAAACATGAACTGGACACAAAATCTGATATCGGTTTCTTTCAGTTACTGGGAAGCCTGGCATCTTTTAATTATTTATATAGTGTCACATCAAGCTTACGTGCAATTGTCATTTAATCAATTCAAGCAATCACATTAAATTAGATTCAGCTCACTGGAAAGTGGCACTATTCGAGCTATTTTTAGGGCGACCATGTTGGTAACCCCTGCTCTACACCCTATATGTTTGTAAACAGCAGGGGTACTGGAATATAAACTTGAAAGGTCCACTTAACAAATTTCCGTTCAGTCTGATGTCCGGAAAAGTAATAGAAAAAAAATGCAATCCTCAAAACTTCAAAACTATACACAACAATATGGTAGGTCGACCTTTTAGTGTGCAGGTTTTATTTATTTATTTATTGAAGAATAAAGTACATCACAGAGTAAAAGCCAGGGGGAATATGAATACATAAAGAGCAGAAAACATGCTCTGTAAAAATCCAGACTGAATGATGTAAGCAGTCAAATTAAAAATATTAATATTAACCTCTTAAGCCCGAGAGTCCCCGGTACCAGGGACTTGCCCCCTTGTGCGTTACATTTTCACTCATAGCTCACGAACCCTGAGAATAACCCACACATATTAAATACTGTTGTGTTCAGCGGAAACTCCTCTAAAACGTATCTAATTCAATTTCATATCCGTTAACCACAGCTCGAACGCCATGCAAATAAACAACAACATAGTCGGAGTATAATTCATGACCAAGTTTTTGTTTATGCGCGATATGTATCTACAATATAAACGGAAACACCAAAACCATGGCATCAAATGAAAGCTAACAACCAGCTGAATCCAGCGATATGCAACTCATTTACATTGCATGAAGTATTTCAGAGCAGGGAGCGAAAGTTCCCCGAAAAAAAATGATAGCAAAAACTAAGCAAGCATGTAAATCTTGTCTTACCTTTGCCGTTTTTTCAACAAAAAGTTATTTCCATAGCGATAAAAGTCCGTTTGTTGTTATGTCCGGTCAATAGCTTCACGCAAACGCCATTTTGGATTATTTCTTTAGCTTTGTGGCGTCATTACGTCACTAAATATGGAATGACTCCCCGTGCGTAAGAGGTGGTCTCTCCACGCTGCGCGTCGTGTGATTCGTCGGCGATCCCGTCATTCTCAAAATGGTTGAGCTCATTGGCTTCTTCAGATTCAGAGCTTTCCAGCGATATATAGAGCTCCCGGATTGGACAGATGGTCGGGGGGTAGGGACACGCAGAAGCTCGAACGTCGAAAGCGTTTGTGAATGAAAGGTTCCCAAAAGCGCAGCAAGATGGGGTAAATGAGCTTCCAACCCCCTTTTACAGCGTTTCTTTAGGAGTTTTTTTTGCTGAAATCATGTCCCGTAAGCAAAAAAAGAAGACTATGAACGTAGCTGAAGCTTTGGACAAGATTTTTTCCATATTTCAATTATTGTGCCAAATTGTGCCAAACTGTGCCAACATGGATTACGCCTGAACTTTGTTCAATCAAAACCTGTACAGAATATTAGTTTCTTGTAGTATGAACAAGAACTTGCTACAGATGTCCTTGACATGTAGTTGTTACAATTGATTGTGTTTATTTGCTTCGTTATAAGTAAAATAAGGAGATATTGGAGGAAACATGTGTTTTTTTTTTTAGGCGGAGTTCATTTTTTGGCCATTCCAACATCAATTACTCTTACCCAGTGTTCTTGACTGTCAAATTAACTCATCCACACCACTCCCCAAGAACCTATCTTCATTTTGATACCAAGATTTGCAGTTTAGGCCTTGTAAAAGCTGAGAAATGCCTTAAAAAGTAAAAGTATAGGATTTTCGGAAAATAGGCCTCAGGGCTTAAGAGGTTAATGCATTTTACAGCTTTCTTATGTATAAAAATTGTATTCTAATAGAAGAAATAGAGGTTTGCTATCACTGCTGTAGTCTCAGCCTCAGACCGGATTTCCGGAAGAAGCGCGTGTCACTTGTTTTTGTTCACCGAGAAGCAAAGTACAGCTGTACGCGAAAACTCTATCCGTCGTGTGTACTGAAAATGAACATTCGTATTCACAAAAGTGTGAAGTTCACGGCTTACAGTCTTTAAAAGACTTCCAGAAGTTGTGTTTAAGGCAGTTATTTGAGTCAAAAAGAGATGTTTTGCCCTGTTAGCCGAATGCTAACTGAAAGCTAGCTGATTTGCATGTCCGTTGCTGTAGTGACATGCTCGCGCCCCGATTGGCTGTTTGATTAGTCGGTCAAACAGACTCATGGGCTGGTCTTCACCATTGAAGCCTGCAATAAACGCCAGACCTTCTCTGGGAATACAGCTCTGTGATTGGACGCATAGATGACGCAGCTAAAACGAGTACAATTATCAAAGATAAATATCGGAATCACAATTGAATACTGGATTATGATTAAAGTAACGTGTTAGTTTTGCTGTTGGCACCTGTCTGTGTCCGGATAGGGATGAGATAGATATGCTAAAGATAGTTGTTAATGACTTTGGCTGCTTGTATGTGGTCATTGTCCTGCTTCAAGATACATTTGGGGCCAATCATCGCCCTCTTTGTTGGAATTGCGTGATGAATGCAAAACACCATAAATCCTGGCCAAATCTCCATATGCAGACCTGCAGGGTTAAACAATCAATGAACCTCCACCATGCTTCACTGCAGACACTCATCATTGTACCCCGTGGCATCTCCTTGAGCCAAGACTGATTTTAACTCATCAGTCCAGGGCACCCGCTGCCATTTTCTGCACCCACTTTCTAATTTTTCATGCATAAATGAATCAATTTCCCTTGTTCCCACGTGGGATGCATGGCTTTTTTGGAAAGTGAAGACTACTTGTCACTGGTTTCTGTTAGTTCTCAGCTGATGACACTGCCGGATATCTTCTGTTTTCAAATGGTAATTACCTTGATGTGTCTCAGTTTCCTTGGTCGACCGCTTCGTCTACATTACTCAACGTTTCATGTTTCTCCGTGTGCTTCTTAAAAATGAGCTTGAACACCCCAGTCTGCTTTGAAATCTGCTTGTTGATGCAGTATATCTACCTTGTTTCTTGTTTTCAGTCTTGCCATGAGAACGATTTCTCAACTTCACCTTGGTAGCAGAGTTTGTCAGTTCCTTACCCAGTATGAAAGCCTCCTACACAGCAGTTTCTGTTTAAGTTCATGACTGTGTTACTGTGTACATGTGACATTGATGAAACTGTGCTTACGAATCGCTGGCAAAAGGTACTAAGACCAAATATTGATGTGCTTTTTTTTTGTTCGCTCACTTCCAGATTTGTACATTTACGACCAAATATATCATTATTTCTATTTAACGGCAAGTTCCGAAACCTTTTGCATACACAGTTTTGTATTTGTGGACATTGAAGGTATTATTTGCACTTTAATGTAGAGTATTTCTCCTCAAAGTGTTTGTGGCATTATCCAATCAATGCTGATATTTAGTGAATATTTCCTGCATAAAAATCATCTCGTATAACCACCATGATGATGTCATCACATTAGGCAGGCTGCTGTTGGTTGAAAAATTTGCATACCACATTGCACTGCATCTAGTTTTTGGCGAGTAGTTGTAACATTCTTGCGGTTGTTGCTAAAAGTTCCCATTAATGATGGAAACGAGTTACTCATAAATCTCCCGGGCAGTCGATGCTCAGATGAGAACTGCAGAGCATCTGCTGGAGTGTTAGTGAATTGCTTTGATTTTTACTTGTGTAATTCAATTAGAGCTCATTAACAGCAGCACTAATGGAAACATTGAATGTCTTATCGTTCGTCTTCTTTACTTGATTATGAATAATGCCCTTGTCCATTGCATTGGGGAGGAGCCACGGATATAATGAACACTAAAATATTCACTAAATACTCAAAAAAATATTTGAATCATGTTTTTTAATCTGTTTATTATTACCAGATATGTGTTTAGAACACGTTTATTCAGTAGACATGGAAACTCTTAGGGGTTTGAAATGCATTATTAGTGCAGATATACAAGATCTTCTAAAAAAAATAGCATATTGTGATAAAGTTAATTATTTTCTGTAATCTACTGCTGTTATTTTAGATTCTTTTCACACAAATGAAGCCTTTTATTGTTTTAATATTGATGATTTTGGCATACAGCTCATGAAAACCCAAAATCTCAAAAAATGCAGATCCTGTACTACATCTAACATACTGGATTATTAATAATAGGGGTATTCAGGGGATTTTTTACAACACTATTTTGAACCATTTTAATAATATAACAAACAGTAAAATGGAATGTAAAGAGTGAGACCACACAGCTAAGAAAGCTAGGGTCTATTTTGGTTTGTATGAGAGCATTTGTTACCATCCATCCACTTGGGGGCAGTGATAATGTTCGCATTAAGTAATTTTTTGGAGAGCGCAAATTTTTGAATCTTACTCGAGTAAATGATAATTGTGTCCTAGTAACTATTGCATAAAACAAGAAGCAAAGGTAAAGAAGTTTCAGAAGTGACTAGAATCACTATAAGAAGCGCATACACTTCAGCTCCTGGACGATATCTCCCAGTAGCTCCACGATACATATTGTGACAATTTTGTATTGCAATATATTATGCCACGATATATTGCCCCTAATTAATAAACATGCAGAGGCTTTAGTGGGCAGACATACGGATCAGCCTGGCTTGTCTAACACACATTTCAGGCATGAACCTACTGGATTAACTTGTGCTTTTCTGGTGTTTTTTTGGTGGTTACTGAATTGTACGGCCCTCCAAAACAAATCACAAATATGATTATGGATATTTAAATATAAGAAGTGTAGAGTGTTAATTCCAAAAGAACTAAGAAGGTTCTTTTGGAATTGACAGCAAGGTTTAAGGTGATTTAACAGAAACACAGCTTTATTTAACTGAAACGTTAGATATGAATCAGCCAAAAACACACATCATTGAGGAGAGAGAGAGAGAGAGAGATTACCGTATTTTGCGCCCTATAAGACGCACCCAATTTTGAATGAGGAAGATCTAGAAAAAAAAAGATTCTGAACCAAATACTGTAGTAAAATATTTTATATCAACTGTGTAAAAGTTAACAGCAGTTTAAGAACAATTATATGTCAAACATGAAACATGAACAGTCAGTAAACAGTAAAAGTAACAAAAAAAGGCTGTAATGTTTCATACCTGCTCCTTACGATCCGCGCTATGGTATGATCGACGAACAGAGATGGGCGATGACGTCAGCGCGCACCGATGGCTCCGGAGTGTAATGGGAATTTTCCTATATAATACTACCATCTAGTGGTCATTTAGAGAAATGCAATTTTTAGAGAAACTTTTAAGAGCACACGTCATACTTCAGTCCCGCCCTGAGAGGCTCGAGGTTCTTCTTCCAATGCGGATAACACGTGTGTAGGAAATGCGTTGAGACTGCTAAATCTTTACAATAAATAGCCGCATTTGCTGTGTTCTCTCTCAAACGGTCTCCAGTGTTTATTATCAATTAAGAAGGTATATTTTTACCATAACAGGAGCTAGGCTCAAGCCGCGACCTCTCTTACACCTCTCCTACGGACATCACCGCCCTCCGCTCCGCGGCGCTGTGCATTTGCCGTATAAGACGCACCAACTTTTCCCCCTCAGTTTTGGGGAAGAAAAAGTGCGTCTTGTACGTCTAGTAGGAGGGGGAAGATAATAGAGAGGGAGGAAAGAAATAAGAGCTGAAGAGAGCTTGTCATCTTTGAAACTGGAGACAAAGTGGGCGTATCTCTCTATGCTACTCTTTTTAAGGAGCTTGGCACTTCCTGGTTGTGATGTACTTCCTGTTCTGTCTCAGAAATAAAATAGGATAATAATTTTTTTATTATTACAATTAATTGGAAGAATAAAAACATAAACACTATTTATACATATAAATTACATACACAACCATATATTTATAAGGTTTTAGTGTATTTGTTTTTTTTACTGCAGAGTCCTATTGCATATCTCATCTGTGGTATTGGATGCAAGGGTTGCACTCATGATAGACATCACAGGAAGTGAAAACTAGATATTTTTCTAGAAAGTTTGTATTTTAAAACTTTTTCATCTTTAAACATTTTAATCCTAAGTAAAAGCATTTGTTTCAAGGCAATTTTGTTGGAGCCCAATTAATGAATTAATGTTTTTACTTATTTTACCCTTCACTTTTTCTTTTTGGCATGTGTCGCTGCTTATTTTCCTCAATATTATTTAATCTCTTTGCTTACACATTAGTTTCATTCATTCTCCCCATAGTTCAATATTGTAATATATTACTTATATTTATATCCTAATTGTGATTGTAATCTGGTACAGAGTGTTCACATTTTTTCGTACGAGATCGTTATTATGTAAATGCGCTAATGAAGCACAGGCACTTCAAAGTGTTTCTCTCATGAATATTCATAATCATCCTGTGTCTTTGCTACTGGTGCATGTGTGTGAATATATTCGGGCCACATGGCCATCGGAATTATGACTTTATGTGTTTAGACAAGCCACCATAGAGCCCATATGTGTGTTATGAATATCAAAGGAGCGAGACACACACAGTGAATGCAGTTATTGAAATGATAAATGCATTTAATATTAGTGGAAAAAAGCTTCAGAAGACATCTGAAAAAAGGTTTTTGTAAGATGCCAGTGAATAAATAGCAACCGGAGTCAGTATTGCTTTGTACCAAACAAGAGGAAGATAGACGGATGCAAAATAGATGGATGCATTTATTAATAAATGAATAAATTTAACTCAAAAAGAATATTGAGCAGCGGTGCAGGCATTTATTTTCTTTTTAATAGAACAAAAGAAACTCACACATGCAACTGTTTACATTGTTTTTTTAATTCTATTCTACTGATGCAACTAAACATAAACAAACCTAATTTGATAATAAGTTCACAGTTAATCTGGATGTGACTAAAAAAGTTAGAGCTTTTTATAATGTGTGTACTTTTTACTACACTTTTTTATATTTTAGTTATATATCTTGTTAAAACATTGTCATTTTTTAATTATTTTTTTTATTTTTATATATATTTTTTACATTTTTATTATCTTTCAGGTATGACCTTGTTGACTACCCAGCGTTTTGTTGCTGTGCTCAATGTTTCCATGGCAACCGTTCAATCGCAAATTATCTGTATTTTAATGGCCTTTCACACGGCCATAAACTTCTCTAAAATTTAATTTTACATGTAAAATAATTAAATAAAAAAAGAAAAGCACCAAAACCTGTTAAAAATAATCACTTTTTTTTTTCAGCCACCAAACTTTACCAAGACATGGTCCAACTGGGGGTTCTATATCTTTTCAGACTGGTACCACTAAAGAAATTCTGGGAGATCGCTGAGAATGCTGGGAAATTTTGCATTGATTAAACATAATTTTTAAAACTGTAACTGAAACTGAGAACATCATAGATACTTGTGGAGGCTCTCAGTCTGAGCATGAACATACCAACCACTGTGCAAAAGTATTTGAACCCAGAGGCTCTAGAAGGGGTTAAATATTCATCTAATAACAGCCTTTAAAAATGCATGGGAAATGGCAACAGAAAATGTCTTAAACATCATAGAAAATTTGTTTATGCTAATCATGAAACATTTTCATGACGTCACTGACAGCTCCCTAGCAACCAAACTGTTTGTTCTAGTTATCAAATTTAGCTAATTTCAGCTTTGGTAAATGGTAAACACACAGAGGTTGGTTTGTAGCACTTTACTGACAAAAGCAACATTATATTATGTCACTTACCCCTCCATAGCAACCTGACTGTTTACCCTAGCAACCACTTTGGTATATTACTATCTCAGCTAAGGAAAGTCATAGAGACATGGGGGTAGGTTTATATTACTCATATTGGCATGGGGAACTTTTTGTGATGTTACTGACTCCTCCATAGCAACCAAAAAATCTACCTTGGTAACCATTCATTTTGCTTATAAAAATACTTTAAAATGGCACTTGTCCTTTACTATTAATAACAATAGCATAACAAAATCTAAACGATTGTATATGACACTCTTCACCATGACACTTAAGTCTTTGTATGAGTCATACATCAAATAGCATGAAAGTAAGTGCTTTAAGGTGCACTAAAACAGATCCTAATTATCCAGATCGGGTCATGTGATCTGCGCAAATGTTTTCTCTCTTGTTCTCCAGCACATCTGTAAGATAAATATTCTCAATTGAAAGTTGAAGAAACTTGAACAACTCTGCTACACTTCCCTCCAATGCATGCTCATGCTCTTTAATGGACAGGAAGTGTGTGTGAGTTGGAGAAGGGTGGAGGGAAAGAGGAGGGGAAACGGAGGATGCTGAATAAAATAATAAACAGCTGCCTCTGGAGGGAAATAGCAGAGCCTGGTGTGAGTGAGCGCCTGACGTCCAGCAGGAGTTTCAGGATACTTCGAGCCCATGCTGGTTCCTCAAAGATCTGATGGATGGATAGAAACTTTCAAGATGGATCTGGATCTTTTGATCTGGATATTTTATCATCCTCCTTCAAGCAAAGATCTTCAATGTTCTTGAATCTGGAACGTGACGAATACAGAGGCGTGCGAGTTGAGGTACTCGGTCTGAGAGTCCAGGAACTTGAAGAGGAACGACAGTCAGGGTTCTCCAGAGAATAAAAGTCAGAGATGTTTGGTTGAGGAGGATGCTTCACTGAGGTTCTAACCAACTAATCCAGGTCCACACGTCATGCCCTGTCTCTGGGGTGACAGGACTGAGGCTGGGGCAGTCGGGCGCCCGTCGGCAGCAGTGCAGATGTTCCAGCAGATACTGAGTTCTGGTGTGGATGTTTATTTATTTGCGTGGAGCTGATTTGAGGACACTGGGAAATATGATGATTGGCCTGAACTTCAGCCTGCAGGAGCTGCTGGAGAAGTTTGAGCAGGTACACAGGTTAATATCCATCATCTGCTCTAAACACGTCATTGCTCAGAGCATGGTTGTCATTAATAGTTTTTAACCGTCATGGATGAGAGTCAGTGGGGAGTAGCCAATCAGCATGGCTTTCTATTTTGGTTGTTTTAGCAGTTGTTGAGTCGATCGATGCATGTTTGTCAAGATGACCTGGCTGCAGAGCATGGGTCTCCTCGTCTGGTCACGTAGATGTGGTTCAAATTGAAGTGTGACATTGCTCTACTCAAGTGCATCATTTAAATTTAGGAGATGAACCTCAAAACGTACAAGTAGAGATGGAACAGGTGGACTTTAACAAGCTGGAGGACACTGGAGCATTCTATTTTCTGATTTTAAGATGATTTTCGAGCACCCCCTCTTCTGGCGATTTCCCTTTAAAACTGAAATATGTCTCTGCTGCTGGTCACATGATCTACCATGCTTCATTGTGAACTTATGGGTTTCTTTTTATCTGATGGAAAAGATACAGGAGTTGAATTCTCAAACTACAAAAGTGCTTGTGATGTTTTTCTGTTAGTGTTTAACTTCTCTACAATATCCAATATTTTAATGGGAAATGTACACTTGCGATACAGATTCCTAATTTTAAAACAGCTGTATTTGTAGTGATGAGTGTTTTTCCAAAATGAGCTCAGTATTGGGCCCGGTATCGGTGTATCCCTATTAAAAAGTAATAGCACACCATTCCTCAATAAACTGCTCAAGTCGATCATTCTAGAACAAACAAGTCTGTGCTGTTTTTTGTAAAATGTTTCAGTTAAACAGTTTTTACAATTTTGATGTGAATTAGATAAATAATTGACAAAATAATCCAATGAATTATAATATACCATATTTTTTTTTAGTCTGGGTTGGTTACTCAAAGGATTGAAGTAAACTCTTTGACTGTGCGTCTTCCTATGTTACAGCCTCAATTCCACTGATGTGGAGGAGGCCCAGGAGGTCTTTTTTGGGCTCTTTATTAAACAAAGCCCTTCTAAAATTAATGGAAAGTGGTACTTAAGTAAAAGAAACAGTTACTCTACTGGAAAATTAATTGAGTAAAAGTTAAAGTACTTGCAGGAATTCTACTGAAGTTAAAGGATGAAAGTTGTTTTGTACTTAAATATCAAAAGTGTTTATCTGTTTAAAATGTAAAAGAATCTGCAAAGTGAAGATTGTTGTGACCAGACATTTGGCAATAAGATAAAATTCAATGATCGAGCTAAATATACATTGAATTACACAAAATGATGACTGGCAGTGTGAACTAACACTATGAACACTGAAAAAAAACACTCTCTTAGAACAAGAAAAAAACTTTGGACAATGGGGCGAACAAATTTGATTTTCCAAATTTTATACTCAAAATCAGCATTTTTTTTTTGACTCCTTAAAATTAGCAAAAATGTCTTGGTGACAACAAATGCTAATGGATCTTAAAAGTAGACAAATAAAAAATTTAAAAAGTAAAACTGCATTGAAACTAGAATTTCTGAATTTGTAACTAATCACAAGTGATGCTAAATCTAGGTTTGTATTAAAACGAGTTTAAATGTCCTCAAAGCAGGTCTGTAACAATACGATTTGGTCTTATATTTGAGATATTTGCTAATATTTTAGGGAAACAGCATTCATTCAAAAATGTTTGTGCTAAAGTTTACTATGCGCTCTCAAAACAATACATTTAAAATGTATTTTTATCTTTTTCATTATTATACTTAGTTTGGTTTGTGCATGTTTGCATTTATCAGAGAGGGGAGAATAGACAGACAGGAGGCAAGTAACACTGCTGGGTTTTTACCCACTCACTCCAGATTCAAACTCTCAAAGGTCTCACTGTTTCAGAGTCGAGCGCTCCATCCACCACACCACGTGTCTTTACAGCATTGAGCTTAGTAATAGTCTTAAAACTACACATTAGAGCTTAAAATACATTTGGTTGTCTTTACACAAACACCAAATAATCTCTTTTATAATAAAACTACTTTTTTTTGGGAAAATAATAGAAATCTTAACACTAGAAAAACCTGCCTAAAATTTGACAGATTTATCCACTTAAATGCAGTTTGAAAACAGAATTTGAGCTAACATAAGATTGTTTGCATTCTAAAGAAATAAAACTACATATTATAGCATAACATATTAAGCCTATTCTCTTTTAAGAAAAACAGTATTAAAACAACATTTGTGCTTAAAACTAGTCTTTAATAAAAACCTTCAGACTAGAAAAACTTTAAAGTTAAACCGATATCTCTACACGAACGCAGTGAATGAACAAATTTCATAACTTCCTTGTTTAAGAATCTATTTCACAAGCATTTTATCCTTGTTTCAAGATTTCTTATGAAGTCAGATCTGCTCCCCCACTGGCAGATTGTTTTGCTTGATCTAGGAAGAGTTGAACTAAATTTGAGGTTTTGTTTTTTTCTTGTTGCAAGAGGGTTTTTGTTTTTTTTATTTTATTTTATGTAACACTTTTAACAATTTGTTTAATTGATGTAATTGGAAGAAATACAATGGGACTGTGTGTATTATGGCTCCACGTCCTCAAAGACATCACATATAAAACATAAGAAGCAACGTTTAAAGAACTCAGATTTTGATTTTCTGATCTTTCTTCTGACTAACCCACATTATAAAACATTATTCAGAAGTGATGATGGTGTGGTGATTAAAACCTCGTGTCTTGTGTGCTCACAGGACATTCAGGCAGAGATGGAGGCTCACAGCGATGTGCTGCGGAGCGTGGAGGGCAACCGAGTTAAGATGCTAAAAGCTTTGGGGAACTCGGAGGAGGCTGTGTTCTTGCAGCAGAGACTTGACGAGATGAACCAACGCTGGAGCCAGCTCAAGAACAAGTCTGCCAGCATACGGTCTGTCACTCACTTGTTTGTGCATGTTCAAAGTCCCTGGCTCACAAGCACAGATTCACCTTGATACATGCAGAGACATGGCAGTAAAATAAAAGTAGTTTAGTTAGATCATGAAATATCCAGCTCCCTGCATACATCACTGATCACCTGCTCTGTATGGATCCATCAAACATCAGTCATCTCCTTGCTCTGAATTTTTAGACCCCATCAACTTATATCCCAAGATTTTGTTCAGAACTAATTAAGACTGAAAGATTTAAAAATATTAAACATTTTCCGAAGAATTGTAAAACCCAATAATGTTGTTTTTTTATTTTATTTTATTCATATAAAATATGATCTTGTGAAAAATCTTGTGATGTGTGGACTTCATAGTCGTGTCGTGTTAACCCTTGGAGGTCTGCCTGCACCGGTGCGTGTGCTAATCACAGTGACAGTTATATCACAGTTTAGAATAAGTAGGAACGACGCAACCCACCTTGTGTTTAATTTTGGATATAATGTCTAGGTCAGTCATAAATGTATTTAAGAAAATTGATGTTTCACACAAGTGCATACAATTTTCTTTACTCTAATTAGTTTTTATTCTGTCCCAGTTTTTAAATCAATCTACATTTAACCCCTTTGCCCTGTGTTTTTGTCTTGTTTTCAATCTTTGTGTCTGAAAATAGTGTTTGTATTATTATTTTTTGAAACAAAACTTACAAAATCTGGCAAAGTTTTGTTATTATGTTATAAATGCTCAAAACAGTGTGAAAACTTAAAGAACAGATTTGAATTTTAATCAAGTTTCTCTTTAGAAACAATTATAATTCTACAGCATTTTAAATCAACTCAACAAGTTTTGTCTCAATAGGGCTTTCAGTGTCCATTTCACAGGTTGTTTAGTGTACGTATGTCCTGCCGTTTTTTTTCAGCTGTTCATATTGTGATGCAGTTCCTGTCCAGCTGAAGACCAACCATGCCACAAGAGGCTTCCCCATCATCAGAAGAATGTCCATTAATATAAATATATTACATAAGATTAGATTAGATTTGTTCAAAAGAAACCCTTGTGTTTCCTTACAAAAATTTGCATAAGATAGAATAAAGAATGAAGCGATATGTTGTTGAAATCAAGAGCTTGAGCAGTAATAAAGCAATACTATATAATGTTAAGTTGAAAAATCACACTATGTTTTGAAAAACATTAAAATAATTTTAAAGCTGGGAATATACCCTGTGCATAAAAACTTGTAACTTTAGGTTAAGTTCATTGTTTGGCAAACGTCGGAAGAATGTGAGGAAATAAAGACGCACTTTGTGCGAATGCCGAACAATCACTGTAACACGTAAAAACAAACAAACAAAAAACAACAGTGCCATCTCACACTAATAAACCTATTACTACAACGAAGACAATGCTTATACTATTACAATATAGAATTTACAATGAAATCTCTGCTAAAACACAGGAATCGATCACTCATCTGCCACTGCTCTTATACGCTCCACAAACTTCCCACCCCTGGCACACACGCAACATCGTCATTACCATAATAAATGTAATATCATTCAAAGGTCTGTTTCTTTTTCAGTATCTCTTGAGATGTTTTCAATAGTGTGAAAATTACCAGCTGTGGTAGTTTGAAGTGCGTGTGTCATTATTCTGGCGAAAGGTTTGTTGTTAAATTTATTAATAGATCAGTATGTTTGTGTGCATGCGTTCAGGCGCAGGGGTCAAATTCTTTTCTTTTCTGTATCCCTGAACCATATTTATAATTCCATCTAAAAAACACTTATTTGAATGTGTGCATGTGCAGGGCTCATCTGGAGGCCAGTGCTGAGCGCTGGCAGCGTCTGCTGGCTCTTCTGGAGGAACTCAGTCAGTGGATCAGTCTGAAGGATGAGGAGCTGAAGCAACAGATGCCCATCGGTGGAGACGTACCCACCCTGCTGCAGCAGCAGACACATGCCATGGTCAGAAAACATTCCTGCATCTCGCAGAACTTGCCTCATCCTCAGCTTATCTTTGGCTTTGTTTGTTTGTTTGTTTGTTTGTTTGTTTGTTTTTTTAGAACTTAAGGACAATTAACTGAACATTGGGTAAAACGGTCATCCATTAAAGCATAATTAAATGTTTTAATGAATCAAGTTGATGGCTATAATTAATGTTTTTAGTACAAAAACATGCGCAATTACTGTTCTGTGAGGGAATCTAACGAGGCAGGTAACATAGAATGCTGTGTGAAATAGGTCGTATTGCTTGTTATGGTGAGAAGACACTAGCGTTTTATGGAGTATTATTATCAGTAGTAATAACAATAATGAATCAATAACAATATTAATAAATAATCATAAATCAAAGGAATGGCCTGTCCTTTCAAAAAATTGCAGGAACACAGCCAAAGCATGGCCTCAACAAAAAGCATTTTGTAACGCATTATTGGAACTTTTTTTTATTTTCATTTTTTCTTCAAATATAATTCCTGGAAAAATTGTATGTGTAATTCTGACTCTTACATTTCTAAATTTATGTATGTTCTACATACATAAAGTCGATTTGCTGCTGTAGTATCTTTAATTGCCATGTGATGTGAAAGGGTCACATTATATTTTCATATACAGTGGTTTTTCCTTAACACACCTCCTCAAACATTTAATATTTAACATTTCCGTGCCAATATTTGGTCATTTGTTTTATCTTTCTAAATCATCTTACAAATGTCAGGATTCTCTGCCGTCTCACTTCTTTTTTTCCCCCCATCTGCCGCTCACCTTCTCCCTTGTGCGCGCACCCTCCTCTGGCTCTGTGTAATAATGCCTGCACCCCATCCTTCTCCTCGTTTGCTCTTCTTTTCATGTTTCATATTTTTTTTACTTTGCTTACTTGCTTGCATACTCACTCACCCTGTTGTGATGAAGCTGATTATAAGAGCTCTCATTGTGATTGAGCTTATTATGTTTTGTGCTTTGTCTTTGAATATTTAGCTTAGCTTTTCAAGTTTAGTTATTTAGCTTTTTCCCTCTCATGTTTTTTTTTTATTATTTTGTATCCTGTTTTTCTGAAGACTATTTTTCCACCTGCAACTGAGCAGATCTCTCCAGTTCCACTCACACAAACTCTGGATTTCTGTGTACCCCACAAATGTTCTATTTGATTCTAATCTGGCCTGTGTGCAGTTCACTTGCTTCACTCAATTCATCATCTTGAAATGTCAAGCCAAACCACATTTTCTTACCTGGGGTTTTCTTTTAAATGCTACCTTCAACCCTGATGAGATTCCTAGTCCTAAACGGCTGAAACACCCCCACATCATTATACTCCCACAACCATGTTTCACTGTAGGAACGGTGTTCTTAGGGTTGAATTCCTCTCTCTTTTGCTGCAATATATTGAAAAACTCTTGAAAACTAATGAACAAGTTCCAAGAATGCATCACTTTTCAATACGTTGTGGTTGGCAAACTTCCTTCTGGCTTCTTTGGAACCTCTCAGAGCATTTCTGTTCAGAGCTCTATTGTGTGTCTTCGTTAAGATTTCAATTCCAGTTCCTTGGCAGTTGTTCTTGGGTCTTTTTCAAAGCATTTCGTACTAGTTTTCTTCCTAAACACTAGATACCACTGATATCTTTCTCCAGTACTCCAAACTAATCTCTTTTGTCTTTTCTGCGATGACTGTGCCTGTTATTTTGCAAGATTCTAATTATGAGTTTAAAGTGCAATTTAAAAGCTTAACTAGGTTGATCTTGCAAACAAGGTGGGATTGGTAAGTCATTGGAGAACAGTGTTTTGTTCTTAAGTGATGACTTTTACTGCTGTTTCCAGTAATATCTATGAACCTTTAACAACAAATCATTAAAACAGCTCTTTAAAATGAGTTTGTAACTGGTTTCTTGCTACACCTCCACCAGATCCACCACAGGCTGTTATGGGAGGGAAGCAGCCAAGCGAGACGGTTTAGCTTTGCTCTCGGTTTGTCTCATTGACACTTTGAGTAATGATTCTCTGGAGGGAAGAGAACGATTCCCCACATTTTGACTTTTCCTCCCTCTCTCCTTCGCCTCTTCATCTTCAGGTAATAGATTATCTTTGAGTGCCTGCCGTGCTACTGGTGTTTTGCCGCATGGTGACCAAACACCAGGCATTTCAGGCATGTCACAGTGTGTTAGTGGGCCTTCTAGAATGGATCGTCCCAGAAAACAAGTAAAAGTCTCTAATCTTATGGAGCTCGTCAGCTGTCAGAACTTTAATTCAGGATTAATCGAGTCTCAGAAGGTCGACGTTAATAACACAGGAATGGAGACTTTCGGTATAGGGAAGATTATACTTCAATTCAAAATGCATTACAGACAATACATTTAAATGGGGCTATTGTTTTAATTCCAGAAGCTGGTACCTTTATAGTTATGGGAAATAAAAGGATTCCCTCTTCTAAAAGTGAACCCAATGTAGTTATAACTGGTTTGATCTGGTATATCTGCTAAGCATTTCATGCTGAGCTCTTTTGAGATATAGCAACTAGTAAAGGAAATAAAACACTCTCTTCCATATCTTTTGTGCTAAAGATGGCAACAAAATTTCATTCCAGAAGTAAAATGCTTGTCTACACTGTAGCGTAATTGCAAAATCCGAGGAATCATAATTACTATACCACTTCCTGTTTTTGACTGGAGGGAAGTCAATGGTCTTTAAAGTTTGCCCTATATGTCAAAAGTTGGCTGTGTAAGGGAAACCATAATTTGGTCAACCATGGATTGGAACTCGTATATGAATCCATATTTATATAAGAGGGTAATTGTTAACCTTTATCATTAGCTTTGATTGAAGCTATAGTAAACTATGCATTGATTATTGTTAATAATTAAAGAAATGCACTTACTAACACTGTAAACACATCCCTTAAATGGTTACAGGTTAGACAGTCGTACAATACATTTCACTGCACGTCATACTCTGTATGTAAATGTGACAAATAAAATCTGAATCTATATTACATCTTATGTACACATCTTACATAATTTGATACATTAGCTCTTAGCATTTAAAATTATTGTAGAAACTGATTGGAGAGTAACAAGATTGAACTTTTCAATTTATTGAAAATGTTTATTAACATTCAGTAAGGCTCTAAATCAGGGGTGCTCACACTTTTCCAGCTTGCGAGCTACTTTTAAAATGACCAAGTCAAAGTGATCTACCCGCTACAAAATGTAAAACATCAATCAACAAACAATTATTTTCAACTTTGCTGAGAATTATCAAAATGGTCCCTAAGCGATTCCATGTCAGCGGGTTGCTCATAGACGGTAATGTGTTTCTGCGAATGCCGAGGGAAACTTGTTTTGATAAAAAAACGTTTTGTAGTTTGTCCGCTACATAACACAGATTAAAAATAGGTATTATTTGTTTGCTAAGAACATTCTGGTCTCGAGCTATTGAGCAGAGAAAACCGAATCCGTGAATCTGCAGCTAACTTTACAGAACTGTGACGGGATGGATCATGATCGGCTGATATTGTTTCAATTTCATGCCGCGATCGACCGCTAGCACCTCCGGTCGATCGAAATCGGCGTAATGAGCACCCCTGATCTAAGCTATATAGGTCATATATATATATATATATATATATATATATATATATATATACACATGTATATAGATGTAAATAGATGTATATAGATGTCAACATGGGTTGTGGCTCCGGGTGCTTTCTTTTCAATGGGGGCGGTCCCAAATGGCTCTTTGAGTAAAAAAGGTTGCCGACCCCTGCTCTAATCCTTCCAGACCACGTGCTTTGTCATTGGACGAAGAAGTGCGAAACTCTTCTTAGAAAGAATACTCTTCAGATCGAAGAACAAGTCAGCCACAAAAATGTGAAAATACAATGAATGGAATTGTGTTACAGCTTGTCGCAGATGTGAATCCTTTTTTACTCTTGACTTCTGCAATCCAAGTCACAATGTCTATAATTTAGAGGACTAAGATGAATAGACCTAAAGGGGTCCAGAACTTCATTGGCACATCGTCATTTTCTGTAATCATTTATAATAATACATTCCTAGGGCTCAGGTTTGTGCTCAAACTTTGATGATAGCATTTAAAAGTGGCGTTTTAATTATTCTGTTTATGCAAAATGGAATGGTTTGCATAAACAGAATAAACAGAAAAAGTTTTTTTGGAGGAGTCACTGACATCATACAAAGTCTCCACTGACAATATGAGTAATATAAACCAACCCTTCTGTGTCTATGATTTTCCTTAGCTGAGATAGAGGTATGCCAAAATGGTTGCTATGGTAAACAGTCAGGTTGCTATAGAGGGGTCAGTGACATAATATTATGTTTCTTTTGTCACTAAACATTCTATAAACCAACTTCCATGTCTTTATCATTTGCAAAACCTGAAAAAAGTCCAGAAAACATGGTTTCATTGGGAGTCTCTATGATGTTTCGTCTTGAAGATATTTTCATTTTTTTGTCTGAAGCGAAATACGAATAAAAAGACAATGTAATAATTATTTTATAATGATGTCATTTATAACCCTCATTTAATAATCCTCTCCATGTTTCCTGTGACATGGCTTAGTGGCTAGCGTGCAAGAAACATATGCACGGTTGCCTTTCCCTTCCCACCCCATTGTCTCTCCGCCTCACCTCCTGTCACTCACTACTATTCTCTCCAGTCATTATAAAAGTCAATAAAGGCTACGGCCTAAAAACAATCTTCTCCATTCAAATCGAGAGCTACAACTTCTCTGATTGGCTGAGAGAGTATTCAAACACATTTTAGATATAACAGCATTCATAAACATGGAGAGTGGAGTTTCATTTGAAAACACACCAAAACTCTACGGCCTGTATATACTGCTTATATATAGTGAACTGTTACTATAGTGTCACCGGGTGTTTGCTTGGGTGTGTAGAGAAATCAAGGATGATGAGAATATGGGAAAACCCAAAGTGATAGAACTGGTTAATCTGTGAGAGTTTGCGGTTAACAGGTGGGCATCATTCTCCATCAACATTCAGGGGTTTTAAAAATCCTTCTGCAATAATTGGCTCGGTGAGAGCCAGCGGCGTTACAAGCTATTCTCACTTGATCCGCCAATTATGGCTGACATCTCATACTTCGAAAGCTACAACTATTAGAAGTGAAACTAGGATTGTGGTCTAAAGCTTTGATGGCAGCTCTTGGTGTAGTGAATTTTTCCCAGGAAGCAATGCTGGGCATTGGGGTCACTTCCTTCCCCAATGTAGACGTATTGCTACTTTCCAATTCTATCTGTAGTATAGAGAACCCTGAAATTGGTATTTTGACTGAACGAAATTATATCTTCTACAACAACAGCTATGTTTATTCTATTTACAGGTGAAATTATTATCTCCATTATGTCTTATTACTTGTAGATACTTAAAAAAATATTAGCCATTGTATTGTTATTATATATTATATTATTATAAAATAGTTCAATTTCACTTCGAAAATACACTGCCGTTCCAAAGTTTTTTTTCCAAGATAAGTCACAATTTGAGTTGTAAAATGAAGAGAAAATATACTCAAGACAATGACAAGGTTAGAAATAATATTTATTTTAAATATAAATTTTTACTTCAACCTTTGCTTTCTTCAAAGAATCCGCCATTTGCAGTAATTACAGCATTGCAGACCATTGGCTTCCAGCTGTTAATCTTTTGAGGTAATCTGGAGAAATTTCACCCCATGCTTCTAGAAGCTCCTCCCACAAGTTGGATTGGCTGGATGGGCACTTCCTGCCTAGCATATGGTCGAGCTGCTCCCACAACAGCTCAATGGGGGTTAGATCTGGGACTGCGCTGGTCACTCCATTACAGATAGAAGACCAGCTGCCTGTTTCTTCTCTAAATAGTTCTTGCACTATTCTGACGTGTGCTTTGGGTCATTGTCCTGCTGTAGGAGATGACATTAGCTTCAACCAAGCGCTGTCCATAGGGTATGGCATGGCTTTGCAAAATTGAGTGATGGCTTTGCTTATTCAAAATCCCTTTTACCCTGATCAAATCTCCCAACTTACCAGCACCAAAGCAACCCCAGACCATCACGTTACCCCCACCTTGCTTAACAGATGGTGTCAGGCAGCATTCCAGGTTCTTTTCAGTTCTTCAGCTTCTCATAAATGTTCTTCTGTGTGATCCAAACACGTTTTTCCAATATTCCTCTGTCCAATGTCTGTGTTCTTTTGCTCATATTTATCTTTTTCTTTTATTGGCCTGTCTCTGATTGGCTTTTTGTTTGCCACTCTACCCTGAGTCGCCTCTTTACTGTAGGTGTCGACTTTGGGTTTTGTGGGTACTGATCAATGAAGCTGCAAGTTGAGTAGCTGTGAGGTGTCTATTTCTCAAGCTGGAGACTATAATGTACTTCTCTTCTTGCTCAGTTGTGCAGCGCGGCCTCCCACTTTTCTTTCTACTCTGATCAGAGCCTGTTTGGGCTGTTCTCTGAAGGGAGTAGTACACACTGTTGAAGGAAATCTTCAGTTTCTTTGCAATTTCTCTAATGGATTAGTCTTCATGTCTAAGAACAAGAACAAACTGTCCAAACTTCTCTTTTTCTTACCATTTTTGGCGTTTTATCGACCACGCAATGATATTCCAGATACTCAACCTGCTCAAAGGAAGGTCAGTTTTATAGGTTCTCTAAGCAGCTAAACTATTTTCAGTGGTGCTAACATGATTGCACAAAGGTTTTCTAAACATCCATTAGCAAACTCATTGTACCATTAGACACTAAAGTGATAGTTGTTGGAAAAAGCTCCAAAAAACAAACATTTGTGGATAGAATAGTCATTTACCACATTGACACTGTAAACAGTGTGTTTCTGATTAGTTTAAATCTTCATTGAGAAAAAGGGAAATTTCTGTGAGCCCAAAGTTTTGAACGGTAGTATATTGATTTTTTTTTTCTCAGCTGAGTTTATTGTTTAGACCAGGGGTGCTTATTACGTCGATCGACCGGTCAATCGCGGACATGCTACCGGTCGATCGCGGCGTGAAATTGAAACAATATCAGCCGATCGTGATCCATCCCGTCACAGTTCAGTAAAGTTAGCTGCAGATTCACGGATTCGGTTTTCTCTGCTCAATAGCTCAAGACCAGAATGTTCTTAGTAAACAAATAATACCTATTTTTAATCTGTGTTATGTAGCGGACAAACTACAAAACGTTTTTATCAAAACAAGTTTCCCTCGGCATTCGCAGAAACACATTACCGTCTATGAGCAACCCGCTGACATGGAATCGCTTAGGGACCGTCTGCAAATGACCAGATCCAAAATATGTTTACCCAGAATATGCTTCATAACTTCATTCTAAACTGCTCTATTACAACCAAAATCAAGCAACACACCACTCCTCACCTGCATATTGTACTGCACCACTCAGTTTCAATAAAAATTTGAAATATTTATTAGAGCATCATTTTTATTCTTGATTATTTGGATCAAAGCTCAATTGCTCCCATAAAAATCACTCTATTACCATCACATTCATATCACACACAACTGTTCTAATGATTCAATTCAGTGCAAGTCATCAAATTAAACTCACGCTATTACAAAAAATGTAAATAGTTAACTATTATGTGTGTTTTGTCAATTCTCAAACAAGTTGAAAATAATTGTTTGTTGATTGATGTTTTACATTTTTGTAGAGAGTAGATCACTTTGACTTGGTTATTTTAAAAGTAGTTCGCAAGCTGAAAGTGTGTGAGCACCTCTGCTTTAGACAGTATTTAATTGTAATGTAACTTTGGCATTGCCTTACAAATGTTTCAGATTTTTCAGAAGACTGGCTGCAATAACAAGAGTTCTGAGTCCTTCAGAATGATTATATAGTCTCTTGAGCTTGTGTATGTTATAAGCTCAAGTACAGCCCCAGGGCACAACGCTTGTACGATTACACAGTGTCCCCCTGATGAGGTGTACTATGTGCTTTAATATTTTATATATTTCTAATATGCTGATGGTGCAGAACCACTGCTCACATTCTGTCAACTTTGTTAGTCTTTGCTAGTGGATCAGTGTCAGTTTGCTGCAGAGGTATTGATTGTGAGGCATAAGACTTAAATTGATTGAAGCAGAGTTTATCTGAGAGACACTTGTGTGATTAGTGTTGAAGCTTCTTGTTTAGGAGTTAAAACATCCGATAGTTGCACAAATATCTCTAAATCTTATAAGGACAGTGTTCCGATGTTTTGATTAAGAATAAGAGTGATCTCTTTTAGAACTGAAGAAAATAGACCTTTGCTGTGATTTTCAGTGTTGCTGTAGTGATGCATGATGCTTTAGCACTACCTTAACGTGTTGCTTCAGTCTGTCAAGGGCAGGATGTCAACAAGACAAATGACGTCACATGTTTTGTCCTCGGAAGCAGGCTTCCGCTGTAAGAGAGGAGCCTGAGCACCAATGATTGTCTTCTAGATGCACTTACTTTCTGATGGTTTGAATGGTCCTTCACTTGCAGGTTGTGTGTCATTAAGGACTGCTGTAGTGTTCAGGAAGAGCACAAATGATCGCAGGATGCAGAGCTTTCTGTCTGATTTATAATGGTGTTTCCTCAGACGTGAAAGGTCAAGAAACCCTCGTAGTAAACGTTCAACCGATTTATGTGTTCATTAGAATTTGTTTTAATTGTTGGATAATTTGAATCTTTTCTGTTATTTTTGACTTCCAGGTTTAAAATCTGTTTCCCCATACTGTGATGCCTCATTGCACCAGCATCTAATAAATATTCATTAGACTGCATTTCAGGTTTCCAGCAATGTTTTCAAACTTACAGCAGTCATGGGTTAGTTTATGGGTATGTTAACTAAATCGATGGTGATGAGAGCTCATGAAACTTTGAGAGGGTAGATCTCCAAAAACAGAAAATATTCCTGTATTTAAATCACATTCAACCAAAGGGAAAACTTGAGGAGCAACAAACTTTAACCCTTAGAAGTCCGGAGCCTTTTTGGCCATTTTTACTACTTTACAATAAGCTCTAATAAATTATCTTTAAAACAGTTTTTTGGCAATGCTTGATATAAATTTTTTAGAACAACCCAAGCTTTTTTCATTAGATTACACAATAATTCAACTACAAACCTGAAGCTGCACAAAAAGCACAATTCAGAGTAGCATATTTTGTCTGTTTTTACTGCAAAAGTAAAAAAAAAAAAATACAATTGACAGTTTTTATGTTTATAACAAAAACATGTTGAGACAAAATAAAAACCCATAAATTCCCCCAAAAAGCAAAGACAAGGCCACCCAATGTGAAAAGTGTATCACATTCTCTCCTAAACTGTTCCAAGCACTTCTGTTCCATTTGTTTTGTGCAAGAATTTAAAAAAAGAGCCCTCATGACAAGTCTTATATGTCAAAAGGTTATCGATTTTTTTTTTTTCACCACTACATGGCACTTTTGGATTTATATTTGATACTAAACTGGTACAGAAACCAGTCCTGAGGTCAGACGTTCCTTTAGTTCTAGTTCTGGTTTTCACACACAGCAGGAGATATTTCATACACGTCTGTCAGGTTTTAAAGATGTCGCTTCACAGAAAAAGTGATGATGATTAAGAGAGAAATATCATTTACGCTGCCAGCGATCAAATTCAGAGATGTCTCTCTCTAATTCTTCTTTAAAATGATGTATAACAGACTGCGTGTGAGAGGGGCAGAGCTCTGAAACGATTCCATCCTAAACAGGAAGTCGCGTGAGCACCTGTCAATTGCAGTCTTCTCTCCGGATCAAAAATGGCTTCATAAGAGCCCAATGGCAATAGGCGGTCTCACGTCGTCTATATTTTTACTGTCTATGAGACAAACTGAGAACTCCTTATAAGTGAGCACACTAAAAGTATCAACATTGTATCAAATACTTTCTTTCCTTGCTGCTTACAGCCACAATGTACACAATACAAATGGCAACAAGCTGGACATCCCAGTTTAGAGATATCTGTTCCTTAAACTGTTCCCAGTTTAGATGCAATTTTGTTAAATCATCCATGACTTATTTTGTCTTTTTGTTAATTGGCCAGACTCTGTTTATCTTCCCTATTTGTGCTTAATTCATGCTTTTCATTTCCTTGATTCTCAAAGGTGATTGACAGGTTTTGAATTCATGTGCTCTTCTCAGGCTTTGGGGGCGGAACTTAAGGAGAGGGAGCATGTGGTTCTCAGCACACTGGACCAGGCACGAATGTTTCTGGCTGAGCAGCCAATCGAAGGCCCAGAAGAGCCACGGAGGAACCCCCAGCTCATAACAGGTCAGGGACTAAAGTTGTCATTTACTCTGCTGTGGGTTTTTTCACCATTGTTAACCCTGGGTAATCCTAAACCCCGGATAAATGGTGTCGTGGATTATCTGTTTTCATGGTTCACACTTCAAATTCCTTAAGCCCGGGTTAACATTCTTATTTGCATATTTGCTTTGTCACTATACCTGATTAGACATACAGCAGGCAACACACCACTTCCAGTTACCAGTTACCCAACAAACAAGCAAAGTATTTGAATTTTTAAGTGATTATTTACAGTCACATCCTCAACTCGGAAATTATCGGTCACTCCCAGAAGTCATCACTGGTGCTGTTTCATTGTATTTCACTACATGTATATTTTTAGTAAACGCTTTGAAAAAACATATTAAGAAAGTAAACACTTCTCTTTGAAACACCATTTCCTGTTTAGCAGCAACAGGGTAACAGAACCTCAGGTAAAATGTGGGGCTAAAAACTGTGGTGCTATCAAATTGCAGGTATGAAATGCATCTCTACCCTGAGTTAAAAGTGGTGTTGAGAACTCAGATAACCCGCGGTTAAGCGCAGTGTGGCAAGCCCTGAGATCATAGTTTATCATTTAAAGTTACATTTAAAAAAAAAAAGACCAGGGTTTTAGATCAGTGCACATGGGATCTTACACAACTGTGCCCATCCATTGTGCCAAGCTATGACCCTTTTGGAATGTTTATAGTTTTTGTCAGGTTTTGATATAATAATAACAACAAATGCATGAAAAGACAGAGATGTAAGACAATGTGTTTCCTGGGGTGTTAACCAAGTTGGGTAATTTAAAAGAAAACACACCCACTTCCAGAAGCTGTCCCATGCACACCCAGAGCTGCAGACCAAACCGAGCATTTTGCTTCAAGATGTAACGGAGCGCCATATTTTTTAATCACCGTGGCTGCTGTGATCTTTACGGTAGTTATTTAGTGGCCCCAACACCCCCTCAAATAAAGTGACAATTTATTTACCCCCCCCAACCAGACCTGTGGGTTAAGAGACGACCAGCGCATCACTTCTGTGCGTCATGATCTCAAGCGCAATCTGTTTGTTTTAACGTAAAACCTATTTAAAGCAAGTGTGTCAATTAACCCAAGATGCAAGAGCAGATTATTTGTGGACCATTAGTTTAAAGGATAGAACTAAATCACGCACATCAAGAGAAGCCAGCTGAGGTGGTTCAGGCATCAGATGCCTTCTGGGAGCTTCCCTTGGGATGTATAACCCCTAGAGAGACTATGTCCCCGGGCTGACCTGGTAATATCTTGTGTCCCTCCGAGTTTGAGGAGGTGTCTAAAACACAACGCTCTTTTGAAAGTCAACAAGAGATCAGAAAAAAAAGTAAATATAAGTTAAAGGATTTGACCCTCTAATGTTCCGAATATTAGACTCTCACACAGCCAGAGCAAGCAGCAGAGTTTATTTTGAGACTCTCTAGCGGCTGCTCTTTGATGTTAGAGTATGTGATTAGTTAGAAGCCCTCTGTCAACATGGTAGAATCTGCAGGATCTGAGTTCTGGACAGTTCCTCTGTGGCTCTGACACTTCCACTAAGACATGCTTGAAAAACAGATGTTGAACACTGAATCTGGGAGTGAATGCGTGTGTGTGTGTTTGTATGTGAGTGTCTGGCTGTGCATGAGAGTTGTAGAGAGCTCCTGAGCATAGATGGAGTCTGTGAGTGTGAGAATTGGTGAGGTGGGTTATCGGGAGATGTTTTCATGAGTCTCTTGACATGAGTAAGAGATTCTGCGTTTCAATCCTTTTATGTATTTATTTTTTGCTTATTTTCGAATATCGCATACAAAAAACCCTGGATGCAATTCCCACGATGCGGATAAATTATGAAAATGTGCATTATAAAATTATGTACTGAGTGGGATAAACTTTTTATCTGATAAAAAAAACTTGGAAACACATTTACAGAATAAATCCCAATGCAAGGGAACTGTGACGGCATTATTGGCTTAACTGACAGTGCGATGATTTTTGTCATTCGAAAATTCCTAAGTCTGTAATCAAACCTCTCAGTCTAACGCCTCCAAAAGCAACATCACATGACTGCGTATAATCCATTTTGTCCACGTTGGGTGGCGAGAGAGACATGGACACACTTGGACTGTTCAAGGCCGCACAGGGCTTTTATTAAAACAATTGCGCCATAAATAATTAAAAAGAGTAGCTTAGCGCTCTGTCGGGGATGGTGGTGAGCCAGGTAGGCGAGTGCGGCTCCAGGAAGTGTGCAGAGGAACTCTGCGGTGGATTCAACCCGTTTGTACAGTGCCGCATGGATTTCCACACCAGACGTGTAGGATCCCGCTGTGCTGGTGCATCCACCAAGCCCTGGGCTCACTGGATCCATGCTCCCTGTCATCGACTCCTTGTCGGAAATGGGCGGCGGTCCTGTGATGCTCGTTTGGCCAATCCCCAGTGACTCAACTGGCCCAACGACTATACTCTAGACCCAGTCGATGGGCACCTCCTAGGTCCCCTTTGGCTCCAGGTGGCTCTTGCTCCATGCAGAGGGAATTGTATTTTCCCACACGCTTGACGGTGTGACTCTATTGAGTGACTTTGTAACATTTTATTGCACGTAGCTTGATGACGTGCAGCTGGAAAGCGTTGGCATGAATTATTATAAATTAAAATACGTTATTTTAAATATTTATTTATTATTCGTTAGTTACTCTGTATGATTTATATGTTTGTAAATCTGATTGATGATGTCAGTGCCTCACTGCATGTCACTTACAGAAATGTTATCAAAATAAAAAGATGAAAGATTCTTTGGGTGTACCTAATTTTTACCTTAAAAGCCAGGTACAAATTTATGCATCGAAAATATTCTGGATTCAGCCAGGCAAAGCTCCATTCCAACTCAGTCAGTGAGGGAGATCCCTGAACATCTCTGTGATAATTACCTGCACAAACTGCTCACGGAGTCACAGTCCCACTCCCCTAACCTTCAATCAAACACACGCTTGCCAATTGACCCATGTGCTTTAAACTGTAAAGTCTCCGTGTTCATCAAACAAGCGTAAACAAGATGCTGCGAATCTGTCACTTTCATTTCAATTCAAGCCCTGCATCTTAATTGAATTTCAACCCTTTCCAGAAACGCTCCAATGCCTTTGAATTGTAAATGGCCTCTCGCTTGACTAAAGCACAAATATGAAGATGAAGTATCAAGGTGAGCGTGTGCGGGAAGGGAAATCATTCCAGTCATTTGAGATATTAGCCAAAGTCTATTATCTCGTTCAGGGAGCCCCTTTAAGGCGAGATGCAAATTCTGTGTGACTAACGCCCCTTGCCTCAATAAACTGACCAAACATCTCTTCTCTTTAAATCTCTCTCACTCTATTTAGCTCATTAGAAGAGTGGGTCTCATTTTCCAGGCACATGGCACTTTTCCAGTCCATGGAGCTGCTCATTTTACTTGGGTACCATTGGCTATAAAAAAGAAGGAAGCATGGCTGTTATAAATGTCAAGCAGACTCAGCTCAGAGCCAATCTCAGTGGTCAGATCTGTGATACTAGAATAAATACAGAAAACGATTTACTCTTTTAACTGTACAGAGGTTTACAGCGGTGAAGATACTTTTTTAAAAAACATAATGGATTATTTGTTTTTATGTTTGCTTCAAGTCTTCAATGTGAAAAGGGATTATAATTTAGACCGATCCCAGTTTTTCTTCACACTGTGTACACAAAAATGGACGTCCACATGAAATGTGCTGTAAAGACTAAAACAAACACAACAGCACTGAAGTCATTTCAGAATCCTCCAAATAAGTTTCCAAGTACTCCAATAGATTGGTCTTTGTAAACAAAGATGAGTAATGCAGAACCCCATCTCAAACAGCCCCAAAACCCCAGTTTTCACTGTCCTTTCCTTGAATAACCAGGTATATGTGGACATGGCCTTTAACTACAGCTAATCCATAGGGAATGATTCAGTAGAGCACACCTGTAATCTATGGTTAGACAGCTCGACACAATGTTTTTTACTAAATATTGTGGGCATTAGGGACAATAGGGACTTTAACCCTTTGAGGTCAGAGGCCTTTTTGAGTATTTTTTTACCATGTTAAAATTTGCTCTAATAAATTAACTTTTAATATTTTTTTACCATCTATTTTTAATATAATTACGTTACAAAAGAATTGCAAAAAAACTGAGATTGTACAAAAAAAATTACATTTTGTTATACATTTTGTCATGTTTTACTGCAAAAATTGAGAATGAGCTGTTTTTATGTTTTACAACAAAAATCAAGTGTTGAGACAAATTAAAAATTTAAAAATAACCCTAAAAAGCAAAGACAAGGTCAAACCTATGTGAGAATTGTAAAACCCCAGTTTTATATCATAATTACATCCTTTTTTGAAAACAAAACATTATATTTACAATCAAAATTAAACAATGCATGTAACATGTCATGTTGTGATTGGTGCATACAGAGCCTTCTAATGGTAAACAGCAACAGTTAACAGGAGGACTACTTTGCTCTGACATTAGCATAGGAATAACAGCCTGAAAACGGTGGTTTAGAGATTTTTTTATGGATTTATCAGGTGACCATATGTATTGCATTTTTATAAATACATTTTAATGTTAATAGTTAAATATGAATTTGTATACCACTTGTATCGAATATCTAATGTCAGAGCGTCATAGCTGTCCTGCCTGCTTTTGTCATGATGATGGAATAATGACAAACAATGGTTTAAAGAGCAAAGGTTCCAAAAGGCTATAAAACCATACATGCAGATTGAGAAAAGAAAATGTGTTTTCTTCCCTAAAAAATGTCTCACAGCTATGACATTTTATTACACCGACAAGTAGGTAGAACTAGATGTTTCAGTCCTTTTGGTGGGCTGCTCTTTTAGTAGTCATTGCTAAATGGAGGGTGAGGCAAGTCATTGTGGGAGCAGGTGGGCACCCTCTTTCCTCAATGTTTCATTAATTTAAGCCCACAATGTCTCCAGAAGCTCGGCAGTGTACCTAACTTTGACCCTCTCCATACCACACCACCTATTTCCCTGATGGATTTCCATGAGAGAGATGTATTTCTCCCTGAACCGGTCTAAGGTTGACTGCAAATCATTTGTCTGTCTCCACATTGCTGGGCACCTGGGCTCCTTACTCTTAAGGATTTGTTTTACGAGGAGTTCATGATATGGACTTGAAGGTCTATTGGACAAAGAAAAGGGACTATTTTAAAAACTACTTTTTTTTTACTTTTAATTATCTGGTGTGTTGTTGTTTTTTTGTTTGTTTGAAAGAAACTTTAAAGCCCTTACAAACATTGTCACTGTTAAGTGAGGCTGGTAATTACTGTATCCCAGGTAAATACTGGTATCCCCGTAAAGAATGTTCCTTATTAGATTTATTGCCATTGATTCATTTAAGTGGCAAGGGAGAACCAGTGTTTACTTTGCTCAAGTTCTGCCATTATCTTGTGTGTGGTCCTTCCTCAGAACTAAGCCCAGAGGAGAAGGCGCAACGAGTTGCGAGATCGATCCGTAAACAGTCGACAGATGTGGGTGAGAGGTGGCACCAGCTGATGGGGCAGACGTTAACCTGGCGGGAACAGTTAGAGCGGGCTCTGGACAAGCTGCAGGATCTGCAGGGAGGCATGGATCAGCTGGATCTACGGCTGGCAAAGGCTGAGGAGCAGAAGGACAGCTGGCAGCCAGTGGGCGACCTGCTGATAGACTCCCTGCAGGACCACATCCAGAAGACCACAGTGAGTGATGGAAACCACAGGTCTAGAAGCAGTTTAGTTTTTGTCCTTCTGTTATTGGAAAATACATGATTTCATTCTCAACTTGAGTGACACACAGTGAGGGAAAGGATCACTTAATCCCCTGCTGAATAATTAACAGAAATACAGAATGTATTTATCACTTGTAATTAGCAGTTATCAAAAGAAGTTGTAATAGACCATCCCAACCACGTTGAATCAGTCAGAGATTGTAACATCTAAACAAATTCTGCTTGTATTTTCAAGTCTAATTCCTCTCTTCCCCCTCCCTCTCCCACATTATTTGTTTAGGCGTTTGGTGAAGACATGGCTCCACTGAAACAGGAAGTAAAGGCAGTGAATGATTTGGCAGCTCAGCTGTCTCCACTGGATGTCCATCTCTCCTCCATCAGCAGTCGTCAACTGGATAACCTCAATATGCGCTGGAAACTACTGCAGGTCATTCTTTCCTTCCCTTAACTTGTCTTGACATCCCTTCCATTTCCTTTCATCCCTTGAATTGCCCTGCACAATAAAGTTTTCTTTTTTTCCTTTATATTCTCTTCCCTTTCCTTTCTTTTCCTTCCATTGCTTTTCTTTCCATTCCCTTTTCTTTCTTTTCCAGTGGCTTGACTGGTCTTGACCTCCCTTCCATTTACTTGGCCCTCCCTTCTTTTCCCTTCTATTCCATTTCCTTGGCGTTCCATCCCTTGAATTGCTCTAAACTGAACTTTTTTCTCCTTTTTGTCCTTTTCCCTTCCCTTTACTTGTCTTGGCATCCCTTCCATTTCCTTTCGTCCCTTGAATTGCCCTGCACAGTAAAGTTTTTTTTTCCTTTATGTTCCCCTCCCTTTCCTTTCCTTTCCTTTCCTTTCCTTTCCTTTCCTTCCATTCCTTTTCTTTCCATTCCCTTTC